>OY723387.1:30215683-30248183 GCA_963210295.1 Ophion ellenae
GTTGGGTGTAGATACATAAAATAAAATGTGAAATGTCTTCATTACTCTTCTCGTTCAATGTACCATGTATTCCGTTTCTTGATGAAAAACCGCAAGTATAGCCGATAGCACAATGGTTAGCGTACATATATTAGGTATAGAAGTAACTAGGTTAGGTAGGTTCGAAACCGGTTATGGACAATAAAATTTATTTGCAGGCATTGATTTCGGGACGACTGGAACTCATCAAGTATGGTAGTAAACCATCGGAATAAAACACCAGTAACGGAGAAACCTTTTTTTATTTATTTTTAAACGTATGCCTACGTGACGTCTTGTACGTTATTCCCAAGCGTCCACAAGTACACATCAAAAAGTGTGTTGATTTAGCCATCAACACATTTTAAACATGTTGAAATTGGCGACAAGCGTTTACACGCCTAAAGTGTATCGAAACAACACGCTTTGAACTTGCTAAAACACGCTTGAAGCGTATTGACAGATCACGCGTAAAATGTGTCGTTACGACATCAACACATGAGTTGCCGTGTTGAAAACGGCGACAGGATTACACACGTGAAACGTCTTGAAAGAACGCGTTTGTTTTTACAGTGTATGGAACGTATGGACAAAAATAAATACCTAAAGTTCTTGAAAGATAATTTAATACAAAGTGCTCCACAAATTGGGCTTGAAAGAACATTCAAATTGTATCAAGATAATGATCCGAAGCACAAAGCTCGCTTTGTACAATAATACTTCTTATATACTTGTTCCCAAGTGCTGTATCGTCCACCTCAATCTCCAGACCTTAACCCCATTGCAAATCTATGGGAAGAATTGGACCAGAGAATTCGATTCGACACACGTACGAGAAACGAATTGAAGATGAAGCTACAGGAATCGCAACAAATAAGTTCAGAATATACGAAAAAAATTATTAAAACTATTCCGAACCGTCTGAAGCATGTCGAAAATCAAAAAGAATATGTCACTAAACATGAAAAATCCCTCGATCATTCCAAAACCTGTCGTTTCTAATAGGTGTCCAAATATTTTTGTAACATGAAATTCGAACGTTATTACATTCATTGTTTAAAAAACGATATAAAGGTTCTTTATAAATGGAATATTATGGCACATTATTGTTAGCTACAATCCGTAATTAATCAATTGAGAAATATAATTATTTATTTCATGAATAATTCCGATTCACAGCGGTTTATTCAAATATACCGTGGTATCCGAATATTGTCGTTACTCACTGTACATTTATATTCGATCCATTCGGCCAAGCCCTTCTGAAAAGGGCTCGACGAATACGAGCGGGAAATGACGTACTCTGATTCAGAGGTTCACCGTTGATTCCTACTCGTCGTTTAATTACTCTAATCCCAACTCAGTGTTCGGAGCGCTGCGATTGAAGCGCATTAGCGACCGATCCGCCGATAGCGATACGGATTCAGAAAGGAAAAAAAAATCGTTTCGACCAACACATCCGTCTACGCCGTCAATGGCACGCGACCTTTTTTTTCGAGTGCACTTGTTCTGCTGCTTCCCCGAAACCGCACACACATGCACACA
Source organism: Ophion ellenae (assembly GCA_963210295.1). Classification (NCBI taxonomy): domain Eukaryota; kingdom Metazoa; phylum Arthropoda; class Insecta; order Hymenoptera; family Ichneumonidae; genus Ophion; species Ophion ellenae. Next base: position 30,217,247 of record OY723387.1, read on the forward strand.
CACAGAGGGTATTTCCGGTTTGCCGTCGTCGCAGACGTAACTATACCCGAATAATTTCGTACACGTGACTCAACGTGTGTGCTTTATTTTCTCTTCATTTCCTCGTCAACCGATAAACTTGCATGAATTACCGCACAATTCAATACGGTCGACAATTCACGGTATCGTTGTGCCACAGCGAGACCGCACGCCGTTCTTCTCTTGAAGGATAAGCGTGCGCATACGTAGAAAAATGAAGACAAGAAGAAAAAAGGCACCGGGAAATCCACGTGGAAAGCGCCAAATTAGATCAGGCCAGCGGGCCTCTCGGCCCACACACACACATATACACACACACGCAGTCAGCCAGCTCCGTATCTTTCCTAGTGGGTACGCACCAACCGCGTCTGTTTCTGTACCCACATACATTCTCCCCGGCGACAATGCAAAGCATTGCGGGTGGCTTTACGATTTTCTCGAGAGACGGGAACCACAGTAGCTCTTTTATTACCCTAGTCGGATTTCGGATACACCTATTTGCAGAAAAAGCTTAAATAACGCGGCATATGCTATTTTTCGGTTTCTCTCTAGCTGTCTTGTTCTCTCTCTCTCCGATCTGTTCAGAATAAAATTAAATGCGTCATTGACTCTGGCGATATAATGAAGAGAAATATAATTCCTATTAATTATATACAGGGTGTCCCATTTTAATCTTACACCTGAATTTTCTCGAAAAATATTGCTCGGACGAACTATTGTGTGGAACAAAACTTCTAGGGATTGAAGGGGGACGTTTGAAAAAATTTTATTTGAGGAGCCAAAATTCAAAATGGCGGCGTTACAAAGGCTGACATGTTTTTTTCAAACGGAAACATAACTTTTTTTTATTGCAAAAAAATTTGTCAGCTGAAAACTAAGCTTTTGTTGAAAAATTTTTTTCATAAAGTTCATAGTTTTCAAGTGAGAACATCATTTTCAATTATTTCAGATGTATCCAGGATTTGTGCGTGTGTGTGTGTGTGTGTGTGTGTGTGCGTGCGTGCGTGTGCGTGTGTGTGTGTGTGTGTGTGTGTGTGTGTGTGTGTGTGTGTGTGTGTGTGTGCATGTGCGTGCGTGTGGAACACTCACAAGGATTCTGTCTCTGCGGTTCGTAACTACCGTAGTATTTTTTCACTCCAAACCCTCCTTGTAAGTGTATTGTGATCCCTTTCTAGAGATGTTCAAATATCCCTCCATTCATGTTTAAACATGCCCGAACTCTTCTCGCGATTACGTTTTTTAATATCAAGATCTGAAAGGTAAGCGAAATTGAAGAAATCATGATTGGTACTACTGACATAGTCTGACTTTGCGTAGTTCTCTTACGCACTTTTGTACTTTTGAGACATTACGTAGAAGGAAAATCAACATTTTTTTGAAATTCAACCGTTCTTAAATCAGTGAAAAATTCTGAGATTGAGCAACAATGGCGGATTTCAGACCCAACGAAATTGTTGATATGCTCCTCATTTTAGGGAGACGTCGGGGCAATTACTTACGTGCCGAAAGTTTGTATCGACGCGAATATCCTCATCGTCGTCACCCATCACGGCAGACAATCCGAACCATCGAACGGCGAGCCAGGGCAGGTCGGATGATCCGCCACCGGCGACGTTACCAAAACGTCAACGATTTTGGTGACTTGCATGAGGCTCGAAACATGGCTATTTTAGCCATGATAGCAATTGATCTTCATTTGAGTGTTCGAGCGATCTCGGAACGCTTGGGGTTTGCCAGATCCAGGATATTTGAACATCTCTAGAAAGGGATCACAATACACTTAGAAGGAGGGTTTGGAGTAAAAAAATACTACGGTAGTTACGAACCGCAGAGACCTAATCCTTGTGAGTGTTCCACACGCACGCACATGCACACACACACACACACGCACACACACACACACACACACACACACACACACACACACACACACACACACACACACACACACACACACACACACACACACACATCCACACATCCACACACATACACGCACGCGCGCCCACACACACAAAACCTGGATACATCTGAAATAATTGAAAATGATGTTCTCACTTGAAAACTATGAACTTTATCAACAAAAGTTTTTAGTTTTCAGCTGACAAATTTTTTGGCAATAAAAAAAATTATGTTTCCATTTGAAAAAAACATGTCAGCCTTTGTAACGCCGCCATTTTGAATTTTGGCTCCTCAAATAAATTTTTTTCAAACGTCCCCCTTCTATCCCTAGAAGTTTTGTTCCACACAATATTTCGTCCGAGCAATATTTTTCGAGAAAATTCAGGTGTAAGATTAAAATGGGACACCCTGTATATATGGGGTATTGCAGCTCAACTCAGACCACTACTTCCCTCAACATCGTTGACTATCGATTTCCATTGTGAAAATTCGAAAGAAATAAGGTTTTGTTGTCAGTACGAGTAAGATTTTACACTATGGAAATATATAATCTACATTGGTGAAGGAAATTGTTGTCTGACAAGGAACATCACTTAACTTTTTGCGGCATAGTGTAACACTGGTGTTACACCTAATTCAATTCAGATTTTGACGAGTCAAAAGTGTTTTTTAATTCAATATGGCGGTTGTAAATGCGTTTCAAGGTTCCTAGGACCTCAATAACTACTAAAACATACCTATTCAATTTTTATTTTTCACGCAGCGGGTGTCATCAATAACGAAAGTGCAAGAAAAAAGAAAACGTGCACGTACAGAAAAATGTATGCTTCAGAGGGTTAAGTATCTGTCGTCGATTTTGTTGAATTCATATATGTGATAAAGCATTGAAAACTATTAGACACATCTTTTTTTTATTGGCGGACAAAAGGTTTTTGGGGGGGAAACCACCCTTCAAAGAAAGGCGTGCTGAGGGCTGATTTTGCAGTTTCACCCACAAGCAGATCACCGGTTTGAATGAAACGAAAACTAAAATTGTTTTCATGTAAAGCAATTAAAAATCCGCTATAGGAGTATTGGAAGGAAAATTAAGGGGTGACACGCCTTTGTTTGAGGGACGGTTTCCTCTATTCAAGCCGTTTTTGCGTCGATAAAAAAGTACGTATCTAATAGTTTTCAATGCTTTATAACATTTCAGAGTTTTAACAAAATCGAAGGCGGGCACTTAAGTGATGTTCTTTGTGAGTTGAGTTGGAGTACTCCATATATATATATATATATATATATATATATACAGGGTGGACCATTTAACATAACCACCCCAAATATCTCCGATGCTTTTAGAGTGACGAAAAAATGTCAGGTGGTAATTTGATTGATTTCGAAGGGTTGATACAGTGGTGAAAAATTCATTTTATTTAAGGTCATATTATTTGCGTTCTCAATGGTCATCAATGGTTTTTCAAATAAGAACATGTGTTTTTTTTTATTAAGACGTTGTAGCTGATACTCAGACGAATCCAACGACCTATGATATGACCTTGAAATGATTTCTCACCAAAATGCACGTGTAAAAACGGCAAATCGTGATGGTATTGACAATAAGAATAACCGAATAATGTAATTGAATTTTTTGTGTAGAAAATTTATTCTAACAAATATTCGAAGTAATGGCCATTAACCTTAACACATTTTTGAAGACATCGGATGAATGATTCTCTTGACCTTCGAATAGTTTCTGGTGTGATAGCGTCGCAGATTATCCAACGGATACAATAATGTCAACAGTCGGAGATTTTTTTGATGCTTGTAAATACTGGCATTGTAACGTAATAAACCTGTAGTAGAGTGAAGAATGTGTACCATCTACCAATATTAGAATCAGTAGACAAGTGTATCCATCCGAAGTATCATGTAATAACCGTATCGAAAATGGTATTGTACAGTCAAGCAGAAACAGTGGAAATGATTCTCATTTATGGTGAAACATAAATGTGACATTATTCGGATATTCTTATTGTCAATACAATCACGATTTCCCGTTTTTACATGTGTATTTTGGTGAAAAATAATTTCAAGGTCATGATATGATAGGTCGTTCGCTTCGTCTGAATATCAGCTACAACGTCTTAATAATAAAAAAACATGTTCCCATTTGAAAAACCATTGATGACCTTGACAAAAATGAGTTTTTCACCATCAGCCATCAGAAAAGTATTAAAGATAGAATGTTGATATTCGGTATGTTGACTAAGCGGTCCTTATTGAACATCAAAATATTTTTTAAAGTTCGACAAAACATGGTGGTGGGACTGGGAGGAGCCACGTATGTCGGTGCGCGGACGATGACATTCGTCGCTTGCGGAAGTCCTAAGTTCCGGACAGGTGATCTGAAGCAAAAAATCAAACATATTTTTACTTTGTACAATATTGTGTATAAGTTGACCTAGAATCGAGGAGGAAACCTAAAAAATTAAAAAATAGTGACCGATCGGAACGAAGTTTGTTTTTTTTTCCAAAAATGTTCGCCGTTTTTCGCTCACTATTTTTTTATTTTTCAGGTTTCCTCCTTGATTCTAAGTCAACGTATACACAATATTGTACAAAGTAACAATATGTTTGATTTTTTTGCTTCAGATCATCTGTCCGGGACTTAGGACTTCCGCAAGCGACGAATGTAATCGTCCGCGCACCAACATACGCGGCTCCTCCCACTCCTACCACCGCGTTTTGTCCAACTTTAAAAAGTATTTTGATGTTCAATAAAGACCGCTTAGTCAACATACCAAATATCAACATTCTATATTTAGTGCTTTTGGCATAAAAAATTGGTGAAAAATCGAACATTTTTTGGCCCAAGAAGGCAGAACCTTCCTTCCCTTCAACAATATAGGTGATTCTAAATAAATTAGAGCTTAGGTAAGCTTGAATATGGAGACAATAGGCTACGATGAGGAAGATGCTTGAAGTCGAATGCCTTGCATATGATTTCTCGTCGTATATAAATATAATAATAACGTATATAAATCTAAATGTATTATTATTATTATTTATTTATTTATTCATTTGGTATTACATTCTGCCAACCCTATTCTTTATACACGCTACGGAAGTACAGATATCTGTGAAGCCGGAAGATATTGACGGGAACACATTGAAAAATAAAAAACGTTAATAATAAACTTCGAATGAACATGTGATCATCGCTGCAGCGATAAATCGATCGCTGAGGCAAAAGAAATTGGGAATATTCGTAATGCTCAATTTCCCGACGCTGCCAAAGTAATTTCGCGTGGAAAAAGTCTCTTTATTTTATATCTTTTATTATTTAGCTGCGCGTGAGAATATATCATTTAAAAATGATCCTTTTAATATAGCTTGAAGAGTCGATACTTTTTATCGATATTATTTTTTCCTATTGGATTTCAATACCACTAAAATGTATACTCAATGGCAGCGTTTAACGGAATAGTTCGAGACTACTAATAAAAAGGCAAGTCTGGCAGTAGTTATGGAACGAAAGCGACGAGGATAAGTAATAAATAGATACACAAAAAAACGAAGTACGAAAACAATATCAATAAGAATAACGTCGATGGTAAAAGATATATAATAACTCGCGGACGTCCGCAATTCACGCGCGGTGAGACTTCCGCCTCTCGGAGTGAATGATATAGCAACGTGAACGTGTGGACGGTGACACGCGACGCGAGCGACCATGCTTCTTCACCATTTGTCGTGGTGGTGCAATCCATTGTCTTGTTTGTGCATGTATGCAAAAGCTGCAAAATGCATGTTCTACCGGCTTGTCCAAGTACAATTACGTGCGGCACAGAACCCGCCGTTTGTCCACCATCTTTTTTCTGCATTCTCATATGTATATTTGATTTGGGTTTCTCCCGTCGGATCTTTGTTGCATTTACTTAAGGAAATGAATAAAACGCTCAATTCACGTCTATGTATGTACATACAATATACAGGGTCTCCCAGAAGTAACGTACGCCCTTCTAGAATCTGGTCGGAAAAAGCGTGTGATTTTAATGCATTTTATTAATATAGCAAAAGGTTGCAAACTCACAAAAAAGTATGCGCCGTGTACGAAGAGAATGCCATAAGCGAAAGTGTGTGTCGTAAGTGGTTGGCGAAATTTCGGTGTGGAGATTCTCCAAAATGCTCCTCGCTCCGGTCGGCCAGTCCCTACTGATGTCGATGAAATTAAGAATTTAATTAAACCGGTATGCTGGTCTAGCGGTTAGCGTGCTTGCCTCTAAACCAGTACATCGGAAGGTCGCGGATTCAAGTCGCAGTCTTGCAGTCTCGGAGAAAAATAAATACGGGCGTGATGTAGCTCCAGTTCTACACGGATGTCACACACACGGACCGGTACGTGTGTGTGCCGTGTGTGTATGGCTGTAGCCTGTGATTTATTTCTCGACGAAACGCAACTAGCTCCGAAACGGGGAAGCGAACCTGGTACCGGCTGTATTGGTATAGGTTTTCGGCAGTTTCCCTATACCCACGGCAGAAATGTCATGGTGAATGCGATACAGAGGGGGAAGTCGGCTGCAGTCACAGGGTGGGGATACGAAGTGGAATATGGTAGGGATATGAAGTGGAATATGGTGGGGAATGTAATAAGGGGGAGGACCCTGTACAAATGGAAGCTACTATTTAAAAAAAAACAAAAAAAAGGATTTAACCGACTCCGACCGACAATTGACGAATACAGAGATCGGACATGACCTCAACATTGACCAATGAACTGTTTCGAGACGTGTACGGAAGCTTGGGATGGTAAACAAGCTTGATGTTTGGGTGCCGCTCGAACTGAGCGGAATGAATTTAACCGACCGAATTTCAGCTAGCGATGTACTGCTCAAACGCCATCAAAACGAATAATTTTTTAAGCGAATGATTACTGGCGATGACAAGTGGTTTGTCTATAACAATGTCAGTCGAAAAAGATCATAGTCGAAGCGCGGGGAGTCTGCTCAGATGGTCGCAAAGGCTAGATTACACCCGAAGAAAGTCAAGCTCTGTATCTGGTGGCATTGGGAGGGAATTGTCTATTACGAGCTGCTGCCACCCAACGAAACGATTGATCCGACTAAATACTGCTCACAACTGGCCAAATTGAAATAAACTATCGATCAGAAGCGGCTCGCATCGGCGAACAGGAGGGACGTTGCGTTGCACCAGGACAATGCTAAACCATACGTTTCTCCGGTGACCCGGAAAAAGACTATTACATGTTCCGGGTGCTACAGAACAATTTAAATGATAAAACCTTTAGTTCCCTGGAGGTCCCAAAAACACTTGGATGACTTCTTTGCCCCAAAATCTCAGGACTTCTATGGAAAAGGGATAATGAAGCTCATGGAGAGATGGCAGAAAGTCATTGATGTGGATTCTCTATGCCCGGTGGCCCTAACAAATTTCTATGGAGATGTGGGTGCATCTCCGGACTCCCCAACAAATTTGGGCAAGGGATCACGGAAGGATATTCTTTTGAGGGATCCAACACATTCCGGTTGAGAATTGCTGGATGTTAGCCGCGTCCAGACTGAACGAGGCAAGAGCCGAGGCGGCTTCGCGAGACAGCCTCGGACTATGTGGACGTGCCTCGGTCTGAGCGGTCGGCGGTGGCGCACGGGTCTCGTTTGCGCCATGCGCAAAGGTGCCTCGGTGATGATTCGCTCGCTCACTCTAGATGCGTTATGCGCACTAGCATAATCCTCGTAAAATCGTGCACCGTGTTGTCGATGACAGTTTCTCGTAACAGGCGATTTCCGCGATTCATACGATTTTAAAATAATATCTTCTTCCGGATACATTTCCGTTTCTTACCCTTATGTATATTAAGTGTGTTATCTGATTATTTTTATACGCTGCATGGGTGTTGGTTCAAAGCATCACAGCCATCTACTGAATGCAGAGAATAATTCAAAAATTCAAAATGATATGAAATACTCAATTTAGAGTTCTACCTCAATGATTTCATGTCGTGATTCGTCATTCCTTGACCTCCTGAAATGATTTTGTTCGAAGAAAATATTTCGCCTACCCATGGAATTGAACCTACACTCTTTCTGCATATACTACGCACCCTGCCCTTACGCTACTGAGTGTTTGTAGCGTCTTGAGGGCTTAGACCACTGTAAACGTCTGAAATTAAGTGATTTTTCGTGACTTTTTTGTTGTTGGAAGGACAAGTAAGAGGATAATATTATTCAAGGATGTTATTGGTCATATCTTCAAGTAAACAACAAAAAAATTATATTAAAAAATTATACAAAATGGTGACGCTGGAGCCTTTCTCGCAAGGCATGTTGAATTTAAGACGCTCTGCAGCACGCAGTATATAACTGACGCAACTTTGAGTGTAGAAAATAATTTAAAATTCTATTAATTTACATAAGTATAGCTCGATAGCTACGTAGGGGACTTTGAAAATATGAAGTTTTGTGTAATTGGCAAGCGATTGAGTGAAAATTCAGTTTTCGACAGAAAAAAGGACAATCATCCGTTAATAAATAATGTTATGATTAACTCATGGAAAATCGCATACATATTTATCTTCGGAATGTTATTTTAAAGATGTGCGAAATTTGGAGTGAGGTGAATGAAAATTGTTAGAATTATGCTGCGTGCCGTTTGAAAAATTGTGTTCCCAGAAAAACGGTTGACATCTCGCCACTGCCACCGCAAACCCGCATGGGCCTATAGACCTTTGTTTTACAGGTACTAAACTCCCCCCCCCCCCCCTTATCCTAGGTGTTTTAAAGCATCTCTTGAACGAATTTTTTTTTTAATTTGAAACTTTCACAGCGGTGTAACCCCTTAATCGCAGACGGCATAGGAGACTAAATTAACCTATTGTTATTTGTTGTATCGCATAACCTACATCGATTGGTTAATTTCATTGCGATAATTACAGAGTTTTATCAAATAGCATGCTATAGCTTTTTTCAAGCATATATACATCGAAGGGTTTTTACGAGGAACGGAGAGCGGGGTACAGAGGGGAAAGGAAGAGGAATAATATATACAGGGTGTCCCATTTTAATCTTACACCTGAATTTTCTCGAAAAATATTGCTCGGACGAAATATTGTGTGGAACAAAACTACTAGGGATTGAAGGGGGACGTTTGAAAAAAATTTATTTGAGGAGCCAAAATTCAAAATGGCGGCGTTACAAAGGCTGACATGTTTTTTTCAAACGGAAACATAACTTTTTTTTATTGCCAAAAAATTTGTCAGCTGAAAACTAAAAACTTTTGTTGAAAACATTTTTTGATAAAGTTCATAGTTTTCAAGTGAGATCATTTTCAATTCTTTCAGATGTATCCAGGATTAGTGTGTGTGTGTGTGTGTGTGTGTGTGTGTGTGTGTGTGTGTGTGTGTGTGTGTGTGTGTGCGTGCGTGCGTGCGTGCGTGCGTGCGTGCGTGCGTGCGTGCGTGCGTGCATGCGTGCGTGCGTGCGTGCGTGCGTGCGTGCGTGCGTGCGTGCGTGCGTGTGTGTGTGTGTGTGTGCATGCATGTGCGTGCGTGTGGACCACTCACAAGGATTAGGTCTCTGCGGTCCGTAACTACCGTAGTATTTTTTTACTCCAAACCCTCCTTGTAAGTGTATTGTGATCCCTTTCGAGAGATGTTCAAATATCCTGGATCTGGCAAACCCCAATCGTTCCGAGATCGCTCGAACACTCAAATGAGGATAAATTGCTATCATGGCTAAAATAGCCACGTTTCGAGCCTCATGCAAGTCAACAAAATCGTTGACGTTTTGGTAACGTCGACGGTGGCGGATCATCCGACCTGCCCTGGCTCGCCGTTCGATGGTTCGGATTGTCTGCCGTGATGGGTGACGACGATGAGGATATTCGCGTCGATACAAATTTTCGGCGCGTAAGTAATTGCCCCGACATCTCCCTAAAATAAGGAGCATATCAACAATTTCGTTGGGTCTGAATCCGCCATTGTTGCTCAATCTCAGAATTTTTCTCTGATTTAAGAACGGTTGAATTTCAAAAAATGTTGATTTTCCTTCTTCGTAATGTCTCAAAAGTACAAAAGTGCGTAAGAGAACTCCGCAAAGTCAGACTATGTCAGTAGTACCAATCATGTTTTCTTCAATCTCGCTTACCTTTCAGATCTTGATATTAAAAAACGTAATCGCGAGAAGAGTTCGGGCATGTTTAAACATGAATGGAGGGATATTTGAACATCTCTAGAAAGGGATCACAATACACTTACAAGGAGGGTTTGGAGTAAAAAAATACTACGGTAGTTACGAACCGCAGAGACCTAATCCTTGTGAGTGTTCCACACGCACGCACATGCACACACACACACACACACACACACACACACACACACACACACACACACACACACACACACACACACACACACACACACACACACACACACACACACACACACACACACACACACAAATCCTGGATACATCTGAAATAATTGAAAATGATGTTCTCACTTGAAAACTATGAACTTTATTAAAAAAAATTTTCAACAAATGTTTTTAGTTTTCAGCTGACAAATTGTTTGACAATAAAAAAAAGTTATGTTTCCGTTTGAAAAAAACATGTCAGCCTTTGTAACGCCGCCATTTTGAATGTTGGCTCCTCAAATAAATTTTTTTCAAACGTCCCCCTTCAATCCCTAGAAGTTTTGTTCCACACAATAGTTCGTCCGAGCAATATTTTTCGAGAAAATTCGGGTATAAGATTAAAATGGGACACCCTGTATATATATCGATATATTATGTTTGGTATTTAACAATTGACATGTAAATTTTCAGATACTTAATGCGGGTCAACCGTTTACAAATACGCATAAAATTTGTTCACCTTTACTGCAACACACATAAATGCGTTATTTAAGACACATTTGATATCTAAACGTGTAAATGTCTGTAATTACGTGCGTTGCATATTTTGAATTAGACATCAATAACATGTTAAAAGTTAATGCGGTTCAAGGGTTTATAAAATAGTCATGAAATGTGTTTGAATTTGCTGTAACATACATAAATGCGTTGTTTTAAGGGGTCCATGACATTTGATTACACGTAACAATTCCCAAAACTACACACCTCATTTGTAACAGATAACACACATAGATTTGCAGTGATTTAGGCTTTTGAGGATACTGACATGCCTCGGATAACTTATGGATCGCACTTGCCGCGCGAGGAAGCCTCCCGAGTGGAAAACGTAACTCATCACCGCCTAGCCACAAGCTAGTAAAGTGATGTTTCTAGCTAGCCGTTCTAGCTAGCCGTCTTAGCGATTGACTACCCAGCCTTATAAAGCTTTGGTCCTCTAGTCACTGAATACAAAAAATTAGATGGTGACTAGATAGAAACAAATATCCCAGGGCTGTATTATATTTCTGACGTAGCCATGACTTATTTCCTTCAGCTAGCGACTGGGAACAAAAAATTACGTGACGATTGGATAAAAAAATTGGCGGCTATATATTTATATTTTCGTGATTTTTTCTCACTATTTACATCATTGGACCCTTTTACGATATTCTTCGTCGTTTATTAATTAGGGTTATGATATTTGCGCTGTAAATATATTAATGGTTTAATTATAAATTATCTCAGACAAACGCTTACGCCGTAACGTGGTTTCGATCCTGGGACCTCTGAGTGATGAGTTGTGACGTTGTCCACTGAGCCAATTCTACTTGATTAATTTTTGAATTTTCTAATCGTCTACACATGTTACTCTACACAATATCAGATTATTTAAAAATGGGTGGATTAACAAAGGTAAATAACATTATCGAATCAATGACTCAATTGCGTTCACATTGAGAGCGATAATGGCATAGAATTACATAACCTTAAATTGTATTTGTCCGATCATTTATTCCTGCCGGTGCGGCCGCAGTTGGGAAGTGTTGGCTAGGCCATCGCGAGATACCGACTTGAAGATTTTATTCATTCGCAACGTCATCTGTAACTCAAGTTGCTTAACCAACCATGAGCCAGTCGCTCGATGGAACTACACGTATTCACATAACCACACTTTGTCATTTGTGACCAAGATCGGCTGGGCAGTGACTAGCCAAGTGGTGCACAGCAGCCGTTAACTGTCTAGGTCATGGCGAGATACCTACTTGAGAATTTTTGCATTCGCAACGCCATCTGTAACTTAAGTTGCTCAGTCAGCCGTGAGCCAATCGCTCGATAGAACTACATGTCGTCACATAACCACACTTTATCATTCGTGATCAAGCTCGGCTGGGCAGTGACTAGCCAAGGGGTGCACAGCCGCATAGTTGGCTAGGTCATGGCGAGATACCTACTTGCAAGTAGGCATCTCGCTATGAGAATGCTTGCATTCGCAACGCCATCTGTAACTCAAGTTGCTTAGCCAGCCATGAGCCAATTGCTCGATGGAACTACATGTAGTCACATAACCACAACCCAGATCGGCTGGGCAGTGACTAGCCAAGGGGCGCATAGCCGTAGTTAGCTGGTGTTGGCTAGGTCATGGCGTCATGCCCACTTGACAATCTTTTACTTTTGCAAACCCATCTAAAACTCAAGTTAGCTAGCCAGCCATGAGTCATTCGCTCGATGGAACTACACGTAGTCACATAACCTTACTTTGTCATTTGTGACCAAGATCAGCTGGGCAGTGACTAGACAAGGGCTGGATAACAAAACATTCACAATATTACTAGCTCATAGCGAGCCAACCATTGGTCAGTTCGTATGACCTCAATTGGGCGAGCCAGTTACTACGTCGTAACTCAGACAGGCTAGAACAATTTCTACTCGGGCTCATGACGATTTTCCGCAACCCCGAGGCTGGTGCGCCCGAAGCATACGTACCAAGACTGGCTCGGGAGGCGGCTCGGTCAGTCTGGACGAGGCTGTCGAAGTTTGCATCGTTGGAATGCAATCATTTTTTTTTATTTTCCTTTTTTCTCCATTTTTATTGTTATCTAAACTAGTTTCCGACAGATTTAGGCTATTCAAGGTCTCTAATGATATTCTTGGAAAATTTTGCCGTAACTTCGTTCTACCAAAGAAAATTGGCGATTAGAATAAAATTATTTTCGTTGCGTTCCAACGTTGCACATCTGGACTCCCCAAAGCAGTTTTTGACAGAACAAAAACGCGCGACACCTCATTTCGCATTAATACCTCACCGCGGCTATAGCTCGAAAGGTAGTAAACAGCGCATCCAACGAAAAGCTCCAAGAAACTGCAACGACCGCGGGTTCTCGTGTAATTAACGATCGTACAATTATAATTGTACAATACCAACACGGTGGTGTATACTCATCGTGAGAGTCCCAAATCGAAATAACTGCCGCAGTTACGGTTATAGTTGTGTTTGTCCCTGCGAAGTCGAGAGAATCATTCTCCTCCTACCCCTCCTGCCTTTTTGAGTCTTCATCCCGTTATGTTCAACGACGCGCTGCTGCGTGGATACGTTCGAAAGTTAGTTTCTCTTAGCAATGCGATATTGCGCTCTGCGCAGGCGAAAGTCAATTTCGCGACAATGCAAAAATCGTTTTTCGTGCCATATTTCTCGCCCCATCCTCCCTCTTCGTCTCATTGATGCACCATCGGACACAACAAATTTTCGATCTCGCAAAACGGAAATCCCAGTGCTTTGCGTACATTATTCATTAAATTATTCATTTCGTTTTAAAGAACGAGTAGATTGATTAATGTTGATAAAAATTCCCCAATAAACCGTCGCGACTTGTTCATGGATGAAAAAAAATTCTCGCACATTTTATACGTCTTGATGACCCATAAATTTAAGCTGCTGAATACAGACGGAGATAATAAATGTATATACCCATGTACTATTTTAGAGTCGGGCCAACCTTGGCGCAACGATGATCGATGATGAGTTAGAACAGCGGCCCGACTCTGTTCACCAACATAGGTTCGGCTTCCAATAAACGCCGGGATGATAACATCAGCCCAACATTGCACCCAAGCGTTGGGCCGCAACAGAGAATCAATATTGGCCCTTTGTCGATTGCAGCATCGGCCCTACACTGCCAAAAAAAATCTTCAAATCAAATACTATAGGCATACAAATTTAAATTGGCGCGAAGTAAAACGATGTAATTTTCAAGCATTAGAAGCACACTTCAGTAGATATATATATGATTTAAAGAGCATTTTTCAAATTTATTGATTATTATTTCTTATTAATTGTTTTCTTTGTTGTCTAGCTTTCAATGAAGAAGGGTGACGGCAAATATTTTGTTAAGAAATGAAAAAAATACACATTTTGTCAAAGTCAGACCCGGAACGTTCTACCGAAGTGTTCACTCGTTTTCTCAACTTGAATATTTAGTATTATTGCTTTCATCGATTTTTAATTAAGACCAGCAATTATAAAAATTATTTTCACACCGAAATACTACAAACATCGAAACTTAACCTTACTGTAAAATGTCGCTGCTACCAACGTTGCGCGCTACATTGCGCTGTTGAGGCGAAGCTCAAACGAAAATACAAATAATACTGCTGTTTTACGGTCAAACATCGGCCGAACTTTGGAGCTACAAGCGATAACCAATTACACCCGGGCAACAATTAGCCAGTGTTGTCTGAATCATAGTAGCCAACGTCGGGTGAACTGCAGTCCCTAACGTCGCCACGACGATCGAACACGAGGTTCGACAACTCTGGGCCATAGTCGCGTTCCAATCGTTGGCTGCCAATTCGTCGCCGCCTTACCGCCAAGCGTTGTCTGTACTCTGGGTCTGCAAGCGTTGGCCAACTACACCCGGGCGGCGATTAATCAGAGTCGGATGAAACGTGGTAACCACCCATGTGCGAGTAGCCAACGTTCCGAGTACGGCCGACGCTTGGCTGTATTGCGGCAGCTCGTCGGCTGCCAATGATCGACGGTCTATGGCGGCCCACCGTTGACGAAACGTGCAAGCGATGCTTGGCTATTAAGCGGTGACGAATCAGTAGCCAACGATTGGAACGCGACTACGGCCCGATGCTCTTATACGACTGTTGTTAATTTTTTTTTACAAGTATACAAAGTATAGAAAAAAGATATATTTATAGATATGTATTATATATATACATATATAGTATATATTTTATATATGGGACATTCCACGCCATTTTACCTAGCCCGTGACACCGACCATTTTTGGTTTTCCTGATTTTGAAAGGAATATCCACACCAATTTTTCGGTTTTAATCTCTTCTCTTGTAAGAGTTGTAATTTTCCAAAAAATGTCGACTTCTTTCTGAAATTTTTTTTTTTCAGAAGACTTTTATCATTTTAATCTCCAATAATGCTATTAACGATTTTGTGATTTCCTATTCGGCTTCGTCAGGCCTGAAACGGTTTATTTTTAGTTGTGCGGAATTTAACGAAAAAAAATTATTTCAAATGAAAAAACATTTTCTTTCGTTAATTTTAGCACAAATTAAAAAATAACCTGTTTCAGGCCTGACAAAGCCAAAATGGAAATTACAAAATCATTAATAGCATTATTGGAGATTAAAATGATAAAAGTCTTCTGAAAAAAATAGAAGGAAATATAGACCCACAATGAGACTGGTCTTAAAAATCATAGAATGGGTCAATCGATTTTAGAGAATTAAAAAAAATTAAATAGAAAGAGGCAATCATTTTTTTAAAATAGTTTTCACTTTAGAAGCAAAACAAACGTTAACATCAATAATTGATAATTTTTTTCATATTTTCTAATGAACATATGCGTCAAAGTAAAAAAATGACATAGTGACATTTATCGATATCTTTATTCGATAAAACTCTCTAATTATCACAATGATATTCACTAATTGATATAGCTTATGTGATACAACAAATAGTTATAGGTTATAGGTTATACATTTGGTCGCTTATGCCATATCAGCGACCAAAATGTTATATTTAAGTACTCGGTAGCATAGGGGCAGCGTGCGTAGCTATGAGTAGGTCGGTACTAGGTTCGATTCGCATATAGAACAAATATTTTCTTCGAAAAAGAATCATTTCTAAAGGCCAGGGAATGACGAATTACGATAAAAAATCGTTGTGGTAAAGCTCTCAATTAAGGAATTCATTTTATTTTCGATTGACATATATAAATATCTTTGAAACAAATAGGCTATGCGAGAAGGAAAAAACCTATTTTATTTAAATAGATCCTGTATAAATCATTTTTTTTTGTTTAGCAGTGCACAGTAGGCCGAAAGGGGGGGTGAAGTAGGTTCTGCGGGAGCGCTCGAAGTAGGCCCACCTGAGGTTCCGTAGGTTCAGTTGTGGTCCTCACTGACCTCCTTTGAGTCAAAAAGTCTACATTCTGCCACGCCGGAGGTTCGTCGGAGGCCCTAACGCATGGTATTCGTTAGGACGGAAGCCTTCATTTTGTGGGTTGAACGCGGCTAAAAAATTTCGACTCGGGATAGATTTCACATAAAAAATTGATGAAACAAGAATTCCAATGTTTCAATCCTAAAATCGATTAAAAAACGGTACAAACACTCACTCTTATACAAGGTGTTCGAAGTGATTGCCACAAACTTCGATGCACGCTTGCGATCTTTATCTCCAAAGTCTGATCGGATTGAAAATGTGCTGCGGCAAGCCGTCCGGTTAGTGGACGAATAAGCGTATGTTATTCGTCCGAATAGCGGCTCAGTTCACGCAGTTTACGCTGTACAACGCCTCAAAAAATCAACCCTAAACGAAAAAATCCAAACAAACATACCCAAACAAACTAACCCAAACAACCCAGACAATTAGTCAATATTAGTAAATTATTCGTCCGGATAGTTTGTTTAACAATTTAACACATTCTATCCGGGCAATTATATATTTTTTATTGGGTTTGTTCCAGCCGTATAGGGTCTTCCCCTTTTAACGAGCCCCAATCCGCCTCAACTTCTTTCAACCTTCCATTCCACCACTACCCCCCTCCTTATATCATCCGTTCCTTATCTCCCGCGTCTACCGCCAATTCCACCCCCCCCCCCCCCACCTGCGGCCGCAGCCGACTTCCCCCTCTGTATCGTATTCACCGTGACATATCTGTCATGGGTATAGGAAACCGCGGAAAACCTATATCAATACAGCCGGTCATCAAGTTCGCCCCCAGTCGTGGAACTAGTCTTATTTCGCTGCGAAATTCCGAAGAAAAACATTTCACGACGAAATGTACGCGACTGGGTTTCGAAACCCGGGACCTCCCGGTCCGCAGGTTTAGTGGCAAGCACGCTAACCACTAGACCATCGCACCGGTTCCGGGCAATTATATATATGTTATTGGTCCGAATACTAGCTGACACGAATCACAATAATATGTACGCCTACTGAGAATACGGCGTGAACTGAGCCGCTATCCGGACGAATAACAAACGCTCATTCGTCCGATATCCGGACGAATAACAAACGCTCATTCGTCCGATATCCGGACGGGGAGACACTCCGTTGGAAATATTTCTACTGCTAATAATCGTTGCCTCAGCAACATGCATGCAATTGATTTTGGGGTCGTGTCATGTTGAGTGTTATGTATCAAGTTTATTATGGAAAATACGTTTTCTTTATACATTCTATATCGTTTTCTGCATGTATTGTATATAAAAAACAGATAACGCTTGAAGCTGATAAAACTGTTCTACATTGAGCTTCGGCACAAATGCGAAAGGGTATCGCAAGCCACTGTTCTTTTGAAAGGAATATCGCATTTTCTTACGTTCTAGTTGTCCAATCTAGACGAAACAAAGTGCAGGAAAAGTCTGGAAGTGTTTACCTTCATACAGCAAGCGTTGAGGAAAAAAGCTACAGCCATTTTCACACCACCTTCTCTCAAACAGACGGAAACAATTTTCAAAATTGCTAGCTATCGTCTTTGCATCGTATTTTAATCACGCCGGATTAATTTGAGTATTTATATTTTGAAATTTAATAATAATAATTTTTTTATATCCGGAGTTCCAACGAATAAACTTGCGGGTTTTTACGTAGGACCCATGCCAATTGAACCCTTTCCTATCGCGTCCTACACTGTAAAAAATAAGCGTGTTGTCGGTGTGTTGCTGCAACACACAACACGCCTACAGCGTGTCTAGGACCTGATTAACGTGTTGAAACAACGTATTTTACTTATTTTACCGTGTTGAAAGAATAAGCTCTATACCATTCTTGGTAACAACATGTTTTAAATATGTTGCTGTAGAACACGCTTAATGTAACACACATGAAGCGTGTCGAATCAAGCCATTTTCTTTCAAACAACACACTTAGTGTAGGTACACGCGACTCGAACGACACAAAGCGTCGTGAAACAACTCACTTGCACGCGTGTACCACAAACAACACGCGTCCAGTGAATTGATATGACAATATGGCGGCTTTATAACCTCGCTACGTTATGTACGAACTTGCGAAAGAATTTTTCTATTGCGAATTGTGTTATTTTAAAAGCGAAACACATAAGTTTTTGCTCGTCGTGCACACCTACATGAATGAAGAAAATGATGTGCTCTGTGAAACCATGGTAATTGCAACACTCAGTTTATTGACGTATATATAAAATAATTTTTTGGTAAAGTGTCACTGCGAAGAATTTTTTTTATTTTGTGCGGATCAATATTTTGTTCGTTGTTAAGAAAAGTTTCTGTACAGAGTGAAGAAAGATGCTTCTAGGGCGCAAATTTAATTCTATGCGTACCAAGTTTTCTGTTCAGTGGGAAGAAATTTTCTGTGCGGCGTGGAGGAAATTCGTTGTTCCTGGCAAAGGAAATTTTGTATTCTGTGCGGACCAACTTTTCTGTCCGGAGTGAAGTAAATTTCTTGTTCGGGGCAAAGGAAATTCTTTATTTTGTGCAGACCAATTTTTCGGTCCAGGGCAAAGTAAATTCTCTGTCCGGAGTGAAAAAAATTCCTTGTTCGGGGCAAACGAAATTTTTTATTCTGTGCGGACCACTTTTTCTATCGAGTGCAAAGAAGGTTTTCTGTCCGGAGTGGAGGAAATTGCCTATACGGGGCAAACGAAATTTTTTATTCTGTGCGGACCAATTTTTCTATCCAGTGCGAGGAAAGTTTTCTGTCCGGAATGGAGGAAATTGCTTGTATGGGGCAAAGGAATTTTTCTTTCTGTGTGGACAAATTTTTCTGTTGCGGGCAAAGAAAATGGTCTGTTCGGAGTGAGAGAAATTTCTTGTTCGGGGCAAAGGAAATTGTCAGTTCGGAGTGAGAGAAATTTGTTGTTCGAGGCACAGAAAATTCTTTATTCTGTGCGGTCTAAGTTTTCTGTCCAGTGCGAAGAAAGTTTTCTGTTCGGAGTGAAGAAAAGTGCTTGTACGGGGCAAAGGAATTTTTTTTTCTGTTCGGACAAATTTTTCTGTCGAGGGCACAGAAAATTGCCAGTACGGAGTGAGAGAAATTTCTTGTTCGGGGCAAAGCTAATTTTTTATTCTGTGCGGACCAAGTTTTCTGTCCAGTGCTAAGAAAGTTTTCTGTTCGGAGTGAAGAATAGTGCTTGTATGGGGCAAAGGAATTTGTTTTTCTGTGCGGACAAATTTTTTTGTCGAGGGCAAAGAAAATTGTATGTTCAAAGTGAGAGAAATTTCTTGTTCGGGGCAAAGAAAATTCTTTATTCTTTGCGGACAAATTTTTCTGTCCAGTGCAAAGAAAATTGCCTGTTCAGAGTGATGGAAATTTCTGTTCACATTTTACATTTTATGTGTGTTGGGTGTAGACACATACACATAAAATGTGAAATGTCTTCATTACTCTTCTCGTTCAATGTAACCATGTATTCCGTTTCTTGATGAAAAACCGCAAGTATAGCCGATAGCACAATGGTTAGCGTACGTATTAGGTACCCGAGTAAAAATGAATATATATAATCATATATAATTGTATATTAATTGATCATATACAATTGTATACAAAAATTGGCCCGATAGAATTTTATATATTTGTATATAAACGTATACAATTGTATAGAATTTTGTATATTTGTATATAGACGTATACAATTGTATACGTTTATATACAAATATATAAAATTCTATCGGGCCAATTTTTGTATACAATTGTATATGATCAATTAATATACAATTATATATGATTATATATATTCATTTTTACTCGGGTCTATATACAAATATACAAAATTCTATACAATTGTATACGTTTATATACAAATATATAAAATTCTATCGGGCCAATTTTTGTATACAATTGTATATGATCAATTAATATACAATTATATATGATTATATATATTCATTTTTACTCGGGGAAACAAGCTCGGCAAGTCTTGGAATCAACATCAAAATCGATCATTAAAGGAGTCAAAGGATATTCTGTTTTATCTAGTTTACCTTTACTCGATCTTGCTACATGTGTATTACCAGAGTACATGCATTCGGTACTTCTTGGCGTTGGTAGACTATTTTTTAATCTATGGTTTAATGTACCTGGTTCTTGGAATATTAAAAAAGATTTCGAAACGATTGATAATACCTTGCTAGCCATCAAACCTCCTCAGTCATTCAATCGACTACCAAGAAGTCTGAACCAGCTTCAATTTTATAAAGCTTCTGAATATTACAATCTAATCTTGTTCTATTCATTGCCCGTTTTTGTCAAGCACTTGCCAGAGAAGTTTTTCCAACACTGGATACTTTTTGTGATAGCTCTCAATACATTACTTCAAAACAAAATAAAGATAATGCCTGATCTCGAAAAAGCTGATGAATTACTAAAGGTATTCGTCCAGAAAATTCCAGAATTATATAATGATACCGTCATGACATACAACGTTCACCAAATGTTACATCTCGTCTTATGTGTTAAGCGGTGGGGCCCTCTGCACGTTACGTCGGCATTCCCATTTGAAAATCAAAATGGTTACATTGCTAATTTCGTTCATGGCAATAAACATATAGGCCAGGAGATAATCAATAATTTGAATATTAATTAAGGTGTCCAAATATTAAAATATCGCATTGAAAAAAATGCTTTATATTCATCAAAAAATTGGGAATTGTTGGGGAAAAAAGTGGCCATAGAAATTCGAGATGATGAACGTCAATTACTTGAATCTAATGGTTTGAACTACAAAAATTTGGATATGCACGTACGAGCAAAAATCAATAACGAAGTTTTTACTTCGGGTAGATGCAAAGTAACTAAGACTGATAGTTCGGTAATAGAAATGACGAATAACAACGAAAGTGTTCCGATATATGGATCAAACCGCCTTTTCTTTTCATTTGAAAATACTTTATATTTTATAATTCAACGTTTCAATGTTAAATACGTCGATATGTTTTATCATGTAGAAAAAAAAGCTATTGTGACACACATTATACCAGTCGAAGAAAGCGATGACATTATGTTAGTAAAATATCAAGAAAAAACTAATATCAATCAACTTATCAGAATTGGAAATTATCTCTGTAAGAAACCCAATAAGTGTAATCAAATTTGGTAAATATATTGCATCAATACATAAATTGTTAACTTTTAATAAACAATCTTTCGACTTACCTGCTTCCTGCTTCCTTTGATTTACCTTCCATACGCGAATAAAACCAAAGAAACCTTTTTCTATATCTAATCATATATGAAGCCATATAATGATATATACAATTATATGTATTATATCAAAAGAAAATGAAAGTACTCATATACAGTCACATACAATTTTATATACCGTGAATAAAATTTTCACGTATATATATAATTATATACAACACTATATTGAATTATATATAACTGTATATGATATTATATCTAATTATATAAACGCTCTATAAAAATAAGTCTCTCCATATATCATTATATACAGAACTATGTATATAACTTTATCAAATCAAATTTGATGGAAGTACATTTATATCGGATTATATATACGAATGTATAGAATCATATACAATTATATATAAACCTATATAAGTATATAAGATTGCATATCATTTTTATATAATCGTATCTAAGTATATACAATCCTTTTTACTCGGGTCATATACAGTCATATACAATTTTATATACCGTAAATAAAGTTTCACGTATATATATAATTATATACAACACTATATTAAATTATATATAACTGTATATGATATTATATCTAATTATATAAACTCCCTATAAAAATAGTATCTCCATATATCATTATATACAGAACTATATATAATTTTATCAAATCAAATTTGATGGAAGTACGTTTATATCGGATTATATATACGAATGTATAGAGTTATATACAATTATATATAAACCTATATATAAATATATATGCTTGTATATCATTTTTATATAATTGTATCTAAGTATATACAATCATTTTTACTCGGGTATAGAAGTAACTAGGTTAGGTAGGTTCGAAACCGGGTATGGACAATAAAATTTATTCGCAGGAATTGATTTCAGGACGACTGGAACTCATCAAGTATGGTAGTAAACCATTGGAATAAACCACCAGTAACGGAGAAACCTTTTTTATTTATTTTTAAACGTATGCCTACGTGACGTCTTGTACGTTATGCCCAAGCGTCCACAAGTACACATCAAAAAGTGTGTTGATTTAGCCATCAACACATTTTAAACATGTTGAAATTGGCGACAAGCGTTTACACGCCTAAAGTGTATCGAAACAACACGCTTTGAACTTGCCAAAACACGCTTGAAGCGTATTGCGCGTGTTCTGTCAATACGCTTCAAGCGTGTTTTAGCAAGTTCAAAGCGTGTTGTTTCGATACACTTTAGGCGTGTAAACGCTTGTCGCCAATTTCAACATGTTTAAAATGTGTTGATGGCTAAATCAACACACTTTTTGATGTGTACTTGTGGACGCTTGGGAATAACGTACAAGACGTCACGTAGGCATACGTTTAAAAATAAATAAAAAAAGGTTTCTCCGTTACTGGTGTTTTATTCCGATGGTTTACTACCATACTTGATGAGTTCCAGTCGTCCCGAAATCAATGCCTGCAAATAAATTTTATTGTCCATAACCGGTTTCGAACCTACCTAACCTAGTTACTTCTATACCTAATATATGTACGCTAACCATTGTGCTATCGGCTATACTTGCGGTTTTTCATCAAGAAACGGAATACATGGTACATTGAACGAGAAGAGTAATGAAGACATTTCACATTTTATTTTATGTATATATATATGTGTGTGTGTGTCTACACCCAACGCACATAAAATGTGAAATGTGATCAGAAATTTCCTTCACTCCGAACAGAACATTTTCTTTGCACTGGACAGAAAAATTCGTCCGCAAAGAATAAAGAATTTTCTTTGCCCCAAACAAGAAATTTCTCTCACTTTGAACAGACAATTTTCTTTGCCCTCGACAGAAAAATTTGTCCGCACAGAAAAAAAAATTCCTTTGCCTCGTACAAGCACTTCTCTTCACTCCGAACAGAAAACTTTCTTCGCACTGGACAGAAAACTTGGTCCACACAGAATAAAGAATTTACTTTGCCTCGTACAAGCAATTTTCTTCACTCCGAACAGACCATTTTCTTCGCACTGGACAGAAAAATTGGTCCGCACAGAATAAAGAATTTTCTGTGCCTCGAAAAAGAAATTTCTCTCACTCAAACTGACAATTTTCTTTGCCCCGAACAAGAAATTTCTCTCACTTTGAACAGACAATTTTCTTTGTCCTCGACAGAAAAAATTGGTCTGCGCAGAAAACAAAACTTTTGTTTGCCTCGTACAAGCAATTTCCTCTACTCCGGACAGAAAACTTTCTTTGCACTAGATAGAAAAATTGGCCCGCACAGAATAAAAAATTTCGTTTGCCCTGAACAAGGAATTTCTTTCTCTCCGGATAGACAATTTTCCTTGCCCTAGACAGAAAAATTCGGACACACAAAATAAAGAGTTTTCTTTGCCCCAAACAAGAAATTTACTCCACGCCGGACAGAAAAGTTGGTCCGCAAAGAATTAAAAAGTTCATTTGCTGAGAACAAGGAATTTCTTTTACTCTGGACAGACAATTTTCTTTGCCCTGGACAGAAAAATTGGTCTGCACAAAATAAAGAATTTCCTTTGCCCCGAACAAGAAATTTACTCCTCCGGACAGAAAAGTTGGTCCGCACAGAATCAAAAATTTCCTTTGCCCGGAACAACGAATTTCTTCCACTCCGCACAGAACATTTTCTTCTCACTGCACAGAAAACTTGGTACGCATAGAATTAAATTTGCCCCTAAGAAGCATCTTTCATCACTCTGGACAGAAACTTTTCTTAACAGCAAACAAAATATTGATCCGCACAAAATAAAAAATTTTCTTTGCAGCGACACTCTACCAAAAAATTATTTTATATCTACGTCAATAAACTGAGTGCTGCACCTGAGCAATGGTTCCACCGAGCACATTATTTCTTCATTCATGTAGGTGTGCACGACGAGCAAAAACTTATGTGTTTAGCTTTTAAAATAATACAATTCGCAATTGAAAAACTATTTCGCAAGTCCGTGCATAATGTAGCGAGGTTATAAAGCCGCCATATTGTCATATCAACTCATTGAACGCGTGTTGTTTGTGGTACACGCGTGCAAGTGAGTTGTTTCACGACGCTTTGTGTCGTTCGAGTCGCGATACACTAAGTGTGTTGTTTAAAAGAAAATGGCTTGATTCGACACGCTTCATATGTGTTACATTAAGCGTATTCTTATGTGTTACATTAAGCGTATTCATATGTGTTACATCAAGCAACATATTTAAAACGTGTTGTTACCAAGAATGGTATAGAGCGTATTATTTCAACACGGTAAAATAAGTAAAACACGTTGTTTCAACGCGTTAACCAGGTCCTACACACGTTGTAGGCGTGTTGTGTGTTGCTTCAACACACCGGCAACACGCTTATTTTTTACAGTGTTGCCGTGTTGAAAACGGCGACACGATTACACACGTGAAACGTCTTGAAACAACGCATTTGTTTTTACAGTGTAGCCGCACTTCGCGAATCTAACCTAGCTTCACTGTAAAAACAAACGCGTTCTTTCAAGACGTTTCACGTGTGTAATCCTGTCGCCGTTTTCAACACGGCAACTCATGTGTTGATGTCGTAACGACACATTTTACGCGTGTTCTGTCAATACGCTTCAAGCGTGTTTTAGCAAGTTCAAAGCGTGTTGTTTCGATACACTTTAGGCGTGTAAACGCTTGTCGCCAATTTCAACATGTTTAAAATGTGTTGATGGCTAAATCAACACACTTTTTGATGTGTACTTGTGGACGCTTGCACTGTAAAAACAAATGCGTTGTTTCAAGACGTTTCACGTGTGTAATCGTGTCGCCGTTTTCAACACGGCAACTCATTTGTTGATGTCGAACGACACATTTTACGCGTGTTCTGTCAATACGCTTCAAGCGTGTTTTGGCAAGTTCAAAGCGTGTTGTTTCGATACACTTTAGGCGTGTAAACGCTTGTCGCCAATTTCAACATGTTTAAAATGTGTTGATGGCTAAATCAACACACTTTTTGATGTGTACTTGTGGACGCTTGGGCATAACGTACAAGATGTCACGTAGGCATACGTTTAAAAATAAATAAAAAAGGTTTCTCCGTTACTGGTGGTTTATTCCAATGGTTTACTACCATACTTGATGAGTTCCAGTCGTCCTGAAATCAATTCCTGCGAATAAATTTGATTGTCCATACCCGGTTTCGAACCTACCTAACCTAGTTACTTCTATACCTAATACGTACGCTAACCATTGTGCTATCGGCTATACTTGCGGTTTTTCATCAAGAAACGGAATACATGGTTACATTGAACGAGAAGAGTAATGAAGACATTTCACATTTTATGTGTATGTGTCTACACCCAACACACATAAAATGTAAAATGTGAACAGAAATTTCCATCACTCTGAACAGGCAATTTTCTTTGCACTGGACAGAAAAATTTGTCCGCAAAGAATAAAGAATTTTCTTTGCCCCGAACAAGAAATTTCTCTCACTTTGAACATACAATTTTCTTTGCCCTCGACAAAAAAATTTGTCCGCACAGAAAAACAAATTCCTTTGCCCCATACAAGCACTATTCTTCACTCCGAACAGAAAACTTTCTTAGCACTGGACAGAAAACTTGGTCCGCACAGAATAAAAAATTAGCTTTGCCCCGAACAAGAAATTTCTCTCACTCCGTACTGGCAATTTTCTGTGCCCTCGACAGAAAAATTTGTCCGAACAGAAAAAAAAATTCCTTTGCCCCGTACAAGCACTTTTCTTCACTCCGAACAGAAAACTTTCTTCGCACTGGACAGAAAACTTAGACCGCACAGAATAAAGAATTTTCTGTGCCTCGAACAACAAATTTCTCTCACTCCGAACTGACAATTTCCTTTGCCCCGAACAAGAAATTTCTCTCACTCCGAACAGACCATTTTCTTTGCCCGCAACAGAAAAATTTGTCCACACAGAAAGAAAAATTCCTTTGCCCCATACAAGCAATTTCCTCCATTCCGGACAGAAAACTTTCCTCGCACTGGATAGAAAAATTGGTCCGCACAGAATAAAAAATTTCGTTTGCCCCGTATAGGCAATTTCCTCCACTCCGGACAGAAAACCTTCTTTGCACTCGATAGAAAAAGTGGTCCGCACAGAATAAAAAATTTCGTTTGCCCCGAACAAGGAATTTTTTTCACTCCGGACAGAGAATTTACTTTGCCCTGGACCGAAAAATTGGTCTGCACAAAATAAAGAATTTCCTTTGCCCCGAACAAGAAATTTACTTCACTCCGGACAGAAAAGTTGGTCCGCACAGAATACAAAATTTCCTTTGCCAGGAACAACGAATTTCCTCCACGCCGCACAGAAAATTTCTTCCCACTGAACAGAAAACTTGGTACGCATAGAATTAAATTTGCGCCCTAGAAGCATCTTTCTTCACTCTGTACAGAAACTTTTCTTAACAACGAACAAAATATTGATCCGCACAAAATAAAAAAAATTCTTCGCAGTGACACTTTACCAAAAAATTATTTTATATATACGTCAATAAACTGAGTGTTGCAATTACCATGGTTTCACAGAGCACATCATTTTCTTCATTCATGTAGGTGTGCACGACGAGCAAAAACTTATGTGTTTCGCTTTTAAAATAACACAATTCGCAATAGAAAAATTCTTTCGCAAGTTCGTACATAACGTAGCGAGGTTATAAAGCCGCCATATTGTCATATCAATTCACTGGACGCGTGTTGTTTGTGGTACACGCGTGCAAGTGAGTTGTTTCACGACGCTTTGTGTCGTTCGAGTCGCGTGTACCTACACTAAGTGTGTTGTTTGAAAGAAAATGGCTTGATTCGACACGCTTCGTGTGTGTTACATTAAGCGTGTTCTACAGCAACATATTTAAAACGTGTTGTTACCAAGAATGGTATAGAGCGTATTGTTTCAACACGGTAAAATAAGTAAAACACGTTGTTTCAACACGTTCATCAGGTCCTAGACACGCTGTAGGCGTGTTGTGTGTTGCAGCAACACACCGACAACACGCTTATTTTTTACAGTGTGGGAATAACGTACAAGACGTCACGTAGGCATACGTTTAGAAATAAATAAAAAAAGGTTTCTCCGTTACTGGTGTTTTATTCCGATGGTTTACTACCATACTTGATGAGTTCCAGTCGTCCCGAAATCAATGCCTGCAAATAAATTTTATTGTCCATAACCGGTTTCGAACCTACCTAACCTAGTTACTTCTATACCTAATATATGTACGCTAACCATTGTGCTATCGGCTATACTTGCGGTTTTTCATCAAGAAACGGAATACATGGTACATTGAACGAGAAGAGTAATGAAGACATTTCACATTTTATTTTATGTATATATATATGTGTGTGTGTGTCTACACCCAACGCACATAAAATGTGAAATGTGATCAGAAATTTCCTTCACTCCGAACAGAACATTTTCTTTGCACTGGACAGAAAAATTCGTCCGCAAAGAATAAAGAATTTTCTTTGCCCCAAACAAGAAATTTCTCTCACTTTGAACAGACAATTTTCTTTGCCCTCGACAGAAAAATTTGTCCGCACAGAAAAAAAAATTCCTTTGCCTCGTACAAGCACTTCTCTTCACTCCGAACAGAAAACTTTCTTCGCACTGGACAGAAAACTTGGTCCACACAGAATAAAGAATTTACTTTGCCTCGTACAAGCAATTTTCTTCACTCCGAACAGACCATTTTCTTCGCACTGGACGGAAAAATTGGTCCGCACAGAATAAAGAATTTTCTGTGCCTCGAAAAAGAAATTTCTCTCACTCAAACTGACAATTTTCTTTGCCCCGAACAAGAAATTTCTCTCACTTTGAACAGACAATTTTCTTTGTCCTCGACAGAAAAAATTGGTCTGCGCAGAAAACAAAACTTTTGTTTGCCTCGTACAAGCAATTTCCTCTACTCCGGACAGAAAACTTTCTTTGCACTAGATAGAAAAATTGGCCCGCACAGAATAAAAAATTTCGTTTGCCCTGAACAAGGAATTTCTTTCTCTCCGGATAGACAATTTTCCTTGCCCTAGACAGAAAAATTCGGACACACAAAATAAAGAGTTTTCTTTGCCCCGAACAAGAAATTTACTCCACGCCGGACAGAAAAGTTGGTCCGCAAAGAATTAAAAAGTTCATTTGCTGAGAACAAGGAATTTCTTTTACTCTGGACAGACAATTTTCTTTGCCCTGGACAGAAAAATTGGTCTGCACAAAATAAAGAATTTCCTTTGCCCCGAACAAGAAATTTACTCCTCCGGACAGAAAAGTTGGTCCGCACAGAATCAAAAATTTCCTTTGCCCGGAACAACGAATTTCCTCCACTCCGCACAGAACATTTTCTTCTCACTGCACAGAAAACTTGGTACGCATAGAATTAAATTTGCCCCTAAGAAGCATCTTTCATCACTCTGGACAGAAACTTTTCGTAACAGCAAACAAAATATTGATCCGCACAAAATAAAAAATTTTCTTTGCAGCGACACTCTACCAAAAAATTATTTTATATCTACGTCAATAAACTGAGTGTTGCACCTGAGCAATGGTTCCACCGAGCACATTATTTCTTCATTCATGTAGGTGTGCACGACGAGCAAAAACTTATGTGTTTCGCTTTTAAAATAATACAATTCGCAATTGAAAAACTATTTCGCAAGTCCGTGCATAATGTAGCGAGGTTATAAAGCCGCCATATTGTCATATCAACTCATTGAACGCGTGTTGTTTGTGGTACACGCGTGCAAGTGAGTTGTTTCACGACGCTTTGTGTCGTTCGAGTCGCGTGTACCTACACTAAGTGTGTTGTTTAAAAGAAAATGGCTTGATTCGACACGCTTCATATGTGTTACATTAAGCATATTCTTATGTGTTACATTAAGCGTATTCATATGTGTTACATTAAGCAACATATTTAAAACGTGTTGTTACCAAGAATGGTATAGAGCGTATTATTTCAACACGGTAAAATAAGTAAAACACGTTGTTTCAACGCGTTAACTAGGTCCTACACACGTTGTAGGCGTGTTGTGTGTTGCTTCAACACACCGGCAACACGCTTATTTTTTACAGTGTACATTAAGCGTATTCATATGTGTTACATTAAGCAACATATTTAAAACGTGTTGTTACCAAGAATGGTATAGAGCGTATTATTTCAACACGGTAAAATAAGTAAAACACGTTGTTTCAATGCGTTAACCAGGTCCTACACACGTTGTAGGCGTGTTGTGTGTTGCTTCAACACACCGACAACACGCTTATTTTTTACAGTGTGTGTTGTTTGAAAGAAAATGGCTTGATTCGACACGCTTCATATGTGTTACATTAAGCGTATTCTACAGCAACATATTTAAAACGTGTTGTTACCAAGAATGGTATAGAGCGTATTATTACAACACGGTAAAATAAGTAAAACACGTTGTTTCAACGCGTTAACCAAGTCCTACACACGTTGTAGGCGTGTTGTGTGTTGCTTCAACACACCGACAACACGCTTATTTTTTATACACTATACCATATTTACCGCGGGTACGGAAAAACTGCGAAAAACCCGGTGCCGGTATAGACGGCCCTATATTCTTCTGATTCTCTGGAACGCAGATGTTTTACTCAAGGTTATCTACAGCAAGGTCTCAGAAATTTGGTATTGGCCATGTACAACGCTGCTTAAAGAGTGAGATGCAGTCAGAGGCGTGAAAAAACGAGCATTTTCAACTATTTTTTTTTATAGTAATTAAGTTTGTTTTACAAAAGTGGTTATACAGACTTTTTATGTTATATTTCAACTTGACTTGTACAAATTTTCAAAGAAAAATATTGATTGATTATTTATAATAATATCGCCATCTTTGTCGGCATGTAGTGCTTTGCGGTGACCATCATAAAATGTTACTGGATCATCTGAAAACAAAAAACAAACCAAAAAATTAGTTTAATAATAAATCTAGTCCTTAATCGAAGCTTTTTTTTAAACTAACAAAATGGCGGCTTCCGTCAGATAAATTTCGATTTTCGACCAAAAAATCGCTCGTTTATTGTTAAAAAAAATTTAGATTTTCAACAAAAATGAAAATCTTTCGATTAAGGACTAGTTTTTAATTCCATCAATAAGTACACCAAATTTCATCAAAATCCATCTAGTGGTTTTTTAATTATAGTGGTCACCGACTTGAAAAACATAGTTTCGAGAAAAACGCGTTCAAAGTTTTTCGATGTCGATACAGTATCATATGTTCGTAAAATTTTGAGCTCGATGGATGAAGCTAAACTTTTGTTTATGTATTTTGATCCGCTGAATCCGAATATCACAATTTTTTGCCGGAAAGTCGAGCATTCAATTGTTTATAGCCAATTGTTAAAACAATTTTTCAAAAAATTAGAGTTTTTCGGGATGAATTATTTAAAAAAAATCATTTTGGGCCATTTTAAAATGAAAGTATTCTTTATAAAATGTTGCTAAAGTTCATAGTTTTTGAGTAATA
>OY723387.1:30250683-30500899 GCA_963210295.1 Ophion ellenae
CGGTAACGAGAGAGCATGACGACGTGCCTCTAACGCGAGAACGAGAGCGCGAGAGAGACACGACACGTCTCTCCATCGCGGCGTCTGATCGACAACTCTGTCACGATATCTTCAAAATCGGGAGCGATCGCGATTTTAGGAGACAACCGTCTCACGCGAAGATTCGGTAGCGACTCTGTACCTCGCGCGACCAAGGCCGGCGTCCGAGGGATTATGCGAGAGCGAGATAGAGCGCGTTAACAGAAAAAATGTCAACACGCTCGCGGCATCGGACCATGCGAAATCGCCGGTTCAAGCGAGAACTTTATCTCGTATAATATGGAGAGCTGAAATATTATTTCGGGAGCTGGAATATTCTGATAGAATATTCCTTTCGGAATCTATATTTTCTGCCCGAGTTACCCCGAAAACGGAACGGTAACAAATCGGGACCTTTTCTCATCGGTAACATGGAGGCTCTCGGAGATCGCATCCCCGGGCCACCGTGCGAAAGCGGGCAAAGCTTCTGCCCAGAAGCGCGGGGCGGAGGTCTCCAGCCTCCGCGAGATTGCTCGGTACCTTGAGCCATACGCCGCTCGACCGAGTTCCGCACGCCAACCTAACCAAAACGAAAACTTAACCCAAAACCTCAAACGTAACAAGACAAACACTCTAGAGAAAGGACCCGTAACACTGACGCATGGGTCGCAACCCGGGCACCGAGAGTATATCTTGAGCATCGGTAGCCTTTTTGTGACGTGGCTCAAAAAATCACGTCACAACTCCCCACCCCTTAAGGGTGGTTACGATCAGGGATCTACGTGATCTCTGCTAAGCAAGAGCCGTAGCTGAAATGCACACGGTAGCAATCAGTGTCCTTCACAGTTGCAGTCGGTAGCTTAAACGGTGGGAAGGACCGAGACCTACTGCGGGGAACCAAGCATCCGCAGCGCGAGAAAGGAAACCAGAACACAAAATAATTATCCGTATTCAATGGCTAAAATTTATCTCTCCCGTTGCAATCGGTAGCCTAAAGGTGGGAGAGATCGAGATCTACCGTGGGCGAGTGATCGCCCCACAGCACGAGAAAATATAATCGCAAAAAAAAACAAAAATAAATAATTTTGCGTAAACGGTAGCATGGTTGTCTCTTCCAGTTACAGATCGGTAGCCTTAATATCGGGGAAGAGACCGAGACTTGCCGCGGACGGATAACCGTCCTGCGACGCGAGAAATAATAGGTGCAGTGAGCCAATCGAGATCACACTTACCACCAAGGACGGACAAAACCAATCGGAGCGGGCTTACCACTCAGCCGTAGCGTCCTTGTCTGGGTGGTAGCTCCGGAATCTTGCGGGAACGGCTCCAACCGGGCCTCACCTCTTCTGGCGAAGATGGTGCCGGGAATCCGAGTTGATCCGTTGCAACTCGCGGGAACTGTGAGGCTCCATTGCCTTGTGCGGGAGCTTTGGGCCAGGCCCAAATTGCGGGAACGGCTCCAACCGGGCCTCACCTCTTCTGGTGAAGATGGTGCCGGGAATCCGAGTTGATCCATTGCAACTCGCGGGAACTGTGAGGCTCCATTGCCTTATGCGGGAGCTCTGGGCCAGGCCCAAATTGCGGGAACGGCTCCAACCGGGCCTCACCTCTTCTGGTGAAGATGGTGCCGGGAATCCGAGTTGATCCGTTGCAACTCGCGGGAACTGTGAGGCTCCATTGCCTTACGCGGGGACCCTGGGCCAGGCCCAAATTGCGGGAACGGCTCCAACCGGGCCTCACCTCTTCTGGTGAAGATGGTGCCGGGAATCCGAGTTGATCCGTTGCAACTCGCGGGAACGGTGAAGCGTCGCAGCCTCCGCGAACGCCAAGGCCGGGGGCCGGGCTGGCCTGACGGAGATCCATCATTACGCTGCCCTTTCACACGAGAACTATGAGCGAGAGGCCCACATTGCGGGAACTGTGAGGGTGCTGCCACCTCACGCGAGAACTATGGGCCAGAGGCCCACATTGCGGGAGCTGTGAGGCATTGTTGCCTTAAACGAGAACTACGGGCCAGAGGCCCATATTACGGGAACTGTGAGGCCTTATTGCCTCACACGAGAACTATGGGCCAGAGGCTCATTTTACGGGAACTGTGAGGCATTATGGCCTTACACGAGAACTACGGGCCAGAGGCCCATATTACGGGAACTGTGAGGCGAGATCGCCTTACTCGAGAACTATGGGCCAGAGGCCTTTAACGGGAGCTTTTAGGGGTCAGCTACGAATGCGGGCTCTACCCGATGGGTGCCTCTACTTGCGTCCGACCCGACGTTAACTATTACGTCATCCCAAGGAAGGATTTCCTTCGGGGGAGACGTATCGGTAGCTGAGGGTGATCCTCGTAACTGCCTTCGCCGGTTTGCGGGTTCGGTAACTGGTTGGCGTGGTGTCGCTACACGGGAGCTTGTCGAGAAAGTAAGTCGTCAAGGCTTATCACGGGAGGCAGAGGAGATTTCCTCACTCGCCTCCTTGTCCGTTTCCCCGATTGCAAAGGGGTAACGGGTCGTGGACATGCCTGACGGTCTTATCGGTAGCACAAGAGACGCCGGTAGTCCGGACATTCTCTATGCCGGTAACCCATTTTGCCGTAATTGCAGCAGCTGGGTTCACTCGGCTTTTCGGTAGCCTCCGTGGTCTTCAGGGGACCACTCGGTAGCGGGGGCGCGGCTTTGTCCGCCTTGTCCCTCCGGAACTGGCCCATAAAGGGGCCTCGGGAATCCCTGGCGTGGTGGCGCAGACCGCGAGAGGTTGCGCTCACGTATCGCCTTTTCGGGAGCTGACGTCCGCTCGTTGCATAGTAGCAACAAGGCGTCCAATATCTCGAGAGCTTCGTGGCTGCGCTAGGCGTCACGCGTCGGTCGCCTGGGCGCGACCCGGTCGGGTCGGCTGTCCCAAGGTCGAGCTCCGCGGGCCCAGTGCCAGGTCCGCGTTCGGTAAAACCTCGTCCGCTTCTTCGGACGAGCGTTCCGAGAGCCATGACGGGAGCTCAGGTACCCTGTCTCCGGTCGCCATGGGGTATTCCCCCCGCGACACTTGGAACACGAGAGTGTGGCTGGCTGAATCGAGAGCTGATACACTGTATCCCATTTCGTCGAATTGAGTTCGACGAGGTCGAGAGCAGGAGACAGAACAGAAAAAAAAATTAAAAATAACAAAACAACAAGTCTGTCTGTTTGGAAAAATAATTTTTTTTCAAAAGGCGAGATCGGGGGGAATTTTCCTTCTCCTGTCCGAGAACCATCAAACAGGATCATATGCGAGAGCGAGAGAGAGAAAAAAAAATAGAAAAAAAATTCCTCTCCATCCGAAATACATTTTCGGATTTCGTGAGCTGAGGGAATAAGCATTCCCTTCCGTCGAAAGAGTCCGACAGAAACGAGACCGCGAGGGAAAGAAAAAAAAAATTCTCTCGATCCGAAAGAGATATTCGGATTTCGGGAACCGGGGGAATTTGAATTCCCTTGCGTCGAAAGAATCCGACGGAATCGAGAACGCGAGAGGAAACAAAAAAAAATTACCTCTCGATCCGAAAGAAATTTTCGGATTTCGGGAACTGGGAGATTTTGATTTCCCTTCCGTCGAATGAATTCGACGGGACGTGAGCAAGAGAAAAAAATCAATTCCAAAAAAAAATTTTTTAAATATTGATATTTTCTCTCAATCCGAACTATTAGTTCGGATCTACGGGAACAGGGAAATTTGATTCCCTCCCGTCGAGTGAATTCGACGGGACGTGAGCGAGAGAGAAAATTAATTGAAAAAAATAAAAAATAAAAAATGAATATTTTCTCTCGATCCAAACTATTTATTCGGATTTACGGGAACAGGGAAATTTGATTCCCTCCCGTCGAGTGAATTCGACGGGACGTGAGCGAGAGAGAAAATTAATTTTAAAAAAGATAAATAAAAAAATATATATTTTCTCTCGATCCGAACTATTCATTCGGATTTACGGGAACAGGGAAATTTTATTCCCTCCCGTCGAGTGAATTCGACGGGGCGTGAGCGGGAGAGAACATTAATTTGAAAAAATAATTTAAAAAAAATAATATTTTCTCTCGAACCGAAATGAGCTTTCGGAATTTCGGGAAGTGGGGAAATTTTTATGCCCCTCCGTCGAACGAATTCGACGAGGTCGAGAGCGATAGAGGAAGAAAGAAAAAAAAAGAAGAAAAAAAATTCTTCTCTCTATCCGGGAACGGTGCAAAAACCTCAAATCGAAATAAAATTCCGATGAGGCTGGAGCCAAACAGGAGAATAAAAAAAAATATTTAAAAAAATAAAAATAAAAATCCTATTGGCTCTGCTCGAGATCTGCAAGGGGAAAGGAAAAAAAAACAAAACAAAAAAAAATTGTAATCTTACTTACAACGGGAACGCACGACGCATAATCAAGTTTTACTTGATTACGCGGGCCACCTCGGGGACACCCGATATATGATATTGCGCGTGCCACCTCGGGGACACCCGATGTGTGGTAACGCGCGGGTCTCTCCGCGAGGTACGAGAACGGAGCCCGAGAACGATTTCGTCGTTCTGGAAAATTCGAGAGCCGGCCAAAAAGAAAAAAAATAAACAAAACAAAAAAATCTTTTCGGACTAACGGGAGCAATTATTCGGGTCTCGAAAAGGCATTTTCGAAACCCCGGGAGCAGATCGAAAAAAACACGCAAACAGAACAACGAAAAAATACGTCATTTCGATATCGAGATCCCCCGAGAAAATCTACGAAATTCTCGGGTAACGAGAGCAGAAAGATCTCGAAATAAATTTTCGAGATCCCGGGAACAAAGACAAGAAAACAAGAAAACTTTAACAAAACGAATTACACGACAAAAAAAAGACACGAGCCAATTCAAAGGACCGAGCACATAACATGAAAAAAAAATTCATATCGAGAACTCGATTTCGTTCCCGAAATCAGCGAGAGCAAGCTTGGAATTTGACAGTTTTTTTTTTGTCAAATTCCCAACCACGGGAACTAGCATTTTTTTTTGTCTTCGGAAATAAATTCTCGAAGTGCTCGGGATCGCGGAAAGAACCAAAAGACGTGTTTTTTTTTCTTTCCCTTCGAAATAATTTTTCAAAGTCGCAAGAGCACCGGGGAGGTCGGAGGATAACTCCCCCGGTAACGAGAACGACGCAACTCCGCGGAGCCTCGCATCGCGGAAACCACGCAGGAAAAAAAAGTCATAAATTTTTACGAAAATAAAATTTTCCGACTGCGTCGGGAACTCACCGGAAGATGATCAATAATCCGAATGGACGATAATCCCTGGGAATCGAGAACACTTTTTTTTCACGGGAGCACTTTTTCTTTTTTTTTTTTTGGGAGCACCGTTTTTTTTTTTTCGAGAGCACATTTTTATTTATTTCGAGAGCAGTCGCGAACACACGAAAACGCGTAACGAGAACTAAGAGAAAAAGAAAATATTTCTTTTTCTCGTCGAGAGCAAGAAAGGCGGAAAGAACGGGAAAAAAAAATAATAAAATTATTCCTTTCCGTTTTTCCCTTTAAACTTTCACGAGAACTGCTACCCGCCGGCTCGCCCCACGTTGGGCGCCATTTGTGACGGACGATATCTTCTCTAACCACGAGAACGAGAACTTAAACACGAGATCTGGTGCGAGAAACCGTCACCTTCGGCCGTTCCTCCCATGCGCGTGCATCCGCAATACCCGGGGCGCCAGAGACTTTGTTTCTCCGGTCGTCTCAACCGGAATAAACTGGGGTCGGGGTGATCAAACCCGACCCGCCAGGCGGAGACTGGAGCTCTCCTTGATATTTGGTATCCCGGAATCCTAACCGGGTTCGGAGTCTGGAGACCTCCTCGATTTTTGATCGATGAATCTATCACTTGCGCGATGACGGTAACGTCACTATAAAATAAAATTAGATTTTATTTTATAGTGCGGGAGCCGGTGGATTAGCCATCCGAAAACTTTTCACGTAACGAAATCCAATCGCGAACACGAACTGCACGCGAAACGTTACACGAACGGGAACGAGAGAGCACGACGACGTGCCTCTAACGCGAGAACGAGAGCGCGAGAGAGACACGACACGTCTCTCCATCGCGGCGTCTGATCGACAACTCTGTCACGATATCTTCAAAATCGGGAGCGATCGCGATTTTAGGAGACAACCGTCTCACGCGAAGATTTGGTAGCGACTCTGTACCTCGCGCGACCAAGGCCGGCGTGCGAGGGATTATGCGAGAGCGAGATAGAGCGCGTTAACAGAAAAAATGTCAACACGCTCGCGGCATCGGACCATGCGAAATCGCCGGTTCAAGCGAGAACTTTATCTCGTATAATATGGAGAGCTGAAATATTATTTCGGGAGCTGGAATATTCTGATAGAATATTCCTTTCGGAATCTATATTTTCTGCCCGAGTTACCCCGAAAACGGAACGGTAACAAATCGGGACCTTTTCTCATCGGTAACATGGAGGTTCTCGGAGATCGCATCCCCGGGCCACCGTGCGAAAGCGGGCAAAGCTTCTGTCCAGAAGCGTGGCGCGGAGGTCTCCAGCCTCCGCCCGTAACCTAAACGGCCCGCTCTCCAGCACGATGCACCACTACGGTGGGGCGCCGGCGTTTCAGCCGGGCGTGCTCCGATTCCCCGAGAGGCCTCACTGGGTGCATCCCTCGGTCGAGATTGCTCGGTACCTTGAGCCATACGCCGCTCGACCGAGTTCCGCACGCCAACCTAACCAAAACGAAAACTTAACCCAAAACCTCAAACGTAACAAGACAAACACTCTAGAGAAAGGACCCGTAACACTAACGCATGGGTCGCAACCCGGGCATCGAGAGTATATCTTGAGCATCGGTAGCCTTTTTGTGACGTGGCTCAAAAAATCACGTCACAATATATATACAGGGTGGCCGGAACATTGACGTCCAAAAATAAAATTTAGGTCCCTTGTATCGTGGGGTATCCGAATCACCCCCATGTATGTTCTGCGTCTTTTCATAGTTTTCGAGTTATTAATTTTTTTCTGAATTTTTGAGAATTTTCGACCTGGCCAATAAAAAAAAATCTAAAAAAAAGTAGAAGACTTTGTCGAGATTGTTTTGCAACAGAATCTTCATGAGTAGTACTTTTATGCATAAAATAATCAGCTTCCTAACCTATCCCCATGCCATGGTGAATACGATACAGAGGGAGAAGTCGGCTGCGGCCGCAGGGCGGGGGGGGGGGGGTGGAATGGGAGGTAGGGGAAAGTTGTGGAATAGTTGATAGACGGGGTATGGATGTGGAATGGGAGGTAAGAACGACGTTGAGGCGAATTGGGGCTCGTAAAAAGGGGAAGACCCTGTACGGCTGGAAATGAATCAATATATATATATATATATATATATATATATATATATATATATATATATATATATATATATATATATATATTATTAACCTATATTTATAGAAAGGTTAAAAACGTATATTTTTGAATATACGAGTACGAGACGATATACAGGTACCTACAATAAGGCAAACAAATGGCCTAATACTCGAAATACGAGTTGCACAGACGAAAAATCCGGTCAGGATTCGATTCTTTACATTTCGGCGAGAAAGGAGATTGAAGCTGGAGCTGATCAATGTTTGAAGCGAAAAAGATGACGGGCCCCAAATACACATACACACACAAACACACGCGCGCGCTCCATTTTAGAGATATTATAATTTTTTTAGTGAGTGGAAGGCAACTTCGAAAATGAATTTAAAAAAAACTGTTTTATGGAATCAAACTTTCTTATTATTTGTAGTGTGGAGACACAGTAACGAAGAATTATCAACAATAAAATAAGAATAATTATCAGACCTGTAGT
Organism: Ophion ellenae; assembly: GCA_963210295.1. Lineage (NCBI taxonomy): Eukaryota > Metazoa > Arthropoda > Insecta > Hymenoptera > Ichneumonidae > Ophion > Ophion ellenae. Next base: position 30,258,545 of record OY723387.1, read on the forward strand.
TTTGGCGCCTTTGGTTATAGGTCACGGGATCGTGACAGAAGCCATGTTTCTATACACTAGTATAGTAGTAGTCCTGGATACTTTTAATACGAATGAGCTTTTTTATATCTATGCAGAAAATGTATATTCTGCTCCGCCGAAATAATACTGTGATGTTTTTATTTTTATCTATAATGTTTTTACTTTGTATTTGTCTCAATAAGGCTACTTTGATAAGAATATAAAATATAATTGATTATAACGTTAAAATGATTAATACATGCAGAAGTGATTTTTTTTTTAAGTGTCCAAAATTAATGTCTCCAATGTATACAAAAACTTCGAAGTGTCGAAATATCCATATTTTTTAACCTTGCGATATATCTGTCTTCGTCAGATTTCTCACATACAAAAAATTATTAATATTTTTAAAAATTACCGCAACTTCTGGACGCGGTTAGAAATGAAAAGTTTTCGACGACACCATCGCAAGTTCCAGATGAAAATGCCTTTTGGATGGGTCATTTTTTTACGCTTGATCGTATTCGAGGGTTATTTTGCCTTGTGTAAATTGAAAAGGACCATCCCATACACATACGTAAAATAAATATATATAGCCTCTTTTTCGTTAGATTTTTATTTCAATAAATTAATATACATATACAACTGTAAAAAAATATATTTAAAAACATACACAAAAATAGAAAGAAAATATTGACAAACTTTTTTTTGTCGCGGAAAGAAATACGAAATGCATAGATTCGTATTAAAAAATTTCCCGAGAAATTTTATATCTAATGGCTTCGAAATTTGCAACGTTGGAACGCAACTGAAAACCTTTTTTTCTACTTTTTGTTGTCACCCGAAATATTTGTTTGAAAATTTACGTTATGAAACTTAAAATCCCGAAATAACGTTTGATAATCGCGAGCTAAAAGTGCGAACATTTTTCAAACAATAACGAGTGGATGATAGAAAAAAGTTAATTCCCGTCGCATGTTCCCGTCGCAATTCCCGTCGATGTACTTGGATGCCAGCTGACAGTCGCGCAGCCGAGGTTTCGATGACGTCTCGAAGTGGTCTTATTTCTCTCTGACGAGTATGCACGAGTATGTTACGGACGCAAATCTGGGTCACTGTCACCGCGACGCGAGTGTTACCCACGCGCTGCTTTTTCTTACGTACGAAAATATCGGTATAGAGTTTAGCGCCGCATGCACGCACGCCGCGCGCTCTCGATGCCTTCACCGACAATTAATCGCCTCGAATTACGCAACGCGCTCCGGCTTCATCCCCATCTGGAGTATGTTCTAGGTGCGCTTGATGCAAAGTGACGGGCGCCCATCGAGCAAACGTTCGTATGCCGGTGCATCCATCGCGCGCCCGGCGGCTACGCGAGCCAACCATTCAATGAGTCACCCACGGTAATTGAATTCACGTTCGAATACATACGTGCATGTGTAGGTATATCAGAGAGTGAGGAGAAGGGGGAGGAGGGAGAGGGACGGAGACTGGAGCGGATAGCACATTGATATTGAGGAAAAAAGTCACGTTCAATGACTAAACTTGAGCTCGTCCATGTTAAAGCGTCCACGTGGACAAAAACCGTTTCTTATACTGATGCATGCGAAATATCCGGAAATAACAACATTTTCAAGATGTTTTCGTGTCTAAACTATTTATTCTACATAATTCAAATTTTTGTGTGGACGCATTATATCTTTTTATTTTCTGAATTTCTTGTTTACTTTTAATTATTTGAAAACGGCGGCCGTACTACACTTGCTTCAGAGGCGGTTGCCACCTGAGTTTTTTCACGGCGTACAACCCAGTGTCTCGTGCATTGATCTAAAACATCAGGACCGATAAGTTTTATATTTCTAAGAGTCTCTATGTGAACCTAAAAAAATATTTTAAAAAGTGAGAATTCGAAAAATAGTACGTGTTTGAAAAAATATTCTATTTTACGTGGAATTTTTACTATAGTACTTGTTAATGAAAAAGTCATTTTCTAAAAATCATTTTCAAATAACTTCAGGTTCACACCGAGCGTGTGGGGCTTGGAAATGAAAAACTCCTTGCCTCTGATGTTTCAGGTCTATATGCACAAAACGATAGGTTGCACGCCGCGGCGTGAAACAACTCAGGCGGCAACCGTCTTAAATATAAAAGAGATTTTCTTTTAATCAAAATATTTCATAACATGTACATAAAATTTTAATTATGCAAAATAAATCGTTTGGATACAAAAAAATCATGAAAATTCGCTCATTTTCGGCTGCTTAAAGAAATCCCCCCCTTTATCGTACTAATGCTATGCATGGTACGGAAGTTTGCATCGCTCGAATGCAACGAAAATTCTCCTTTTATTTATTATTATTATTATCTAAAATATTTTTTTTCAGGTTTCGGTTATGGATTTTTAATAAAGATCCTCAACATTTTTTCAGCTATTCTCATAGTGTAGATGTGCAAAAAATACGCTAATAGGAAAGAAAACATATTTTCGTTGCATTTCAACACTGCGAAGGTCAAAATCATTGCTATGCACGTCTGCCTACGCTCTACACGGGTACCATTTTTCGTCATCTCTAAAAATAGTAAATGATCTCAACCGTGTTCAAACCTTGATGACGGAAACTCCGTTTCGGCTATCGTTGCTGAAAACACTATATCGTCGCTAGAAAATAATAATAACGAGGGTTTTGAATTTCGTATAGTTGCGATGTAACGAAAGTATTTGTCTTTGTCCAGCCCAATTATCTGGCACCTTCAGGTTGTGCCGCTTACGCAAAACCTGACACGCACAGTAGTAGTAGTAGTAGTAGTAGTAGTTTTTAAGAGGTTTAAAAATCTTCAATAAGACACCGACTGGGTGGTATTTGTCGGTAGTGCCAGATTTTTACTGGCTAAAAACATTCCTCTTTCCGCCCCTCCTGTTGGGAGGGGCCGGGCTGGAAACCGCTTTCGCATTACTTCAGCCCGACCTGGGGTGCGCCATTAGGCGTTTGCGGTGGTTGGGTGCTCCAGCTTCTTGGCTTTCAGCACATTTTCTGCGAAGCTCATAATCGCTTGCCACTTTATCTCAGAGTTGATGATGTGGGGGATTATGTTTTCTGGGCTAAGCATGGCTCCAATGGCTCTTTCGGCATTGTTTCTTTCCATCACTCATCTACTACAGTGGAAGAAGGTGTGGTAGGCATCGTCGATGTTCTCCGGGCAGTAGTTGCACATAGGGCTACTTATTTTTCCCATGCGGTGCAAGTAGGCGTTGAATAGGCCATGCCCCGTGAGCAGTTGCGTGAAGTAGTAGTTGGTCTCTGCATGTTTAGAGCCAACCCATGCTTCTATCGTTGGGATCAGTTTGGCTGTCATTCTCCCTGTGTCGGCGCTTTGCCATCTGCGTGTCCATTCTCCATACGTCTGTTTCCGCTCAAGCTCTCGGGATGTATCGTCGAGGGTGCCTGCTGAGCGTCGTTCTTGTAGTCTTTTCCGTTCTTTCGCCATGAGGTCAATTGGTATTGTCTTGGTTATAACTAGGATTGCCGCTTCCGAAGTTGTGCGGTATGCACACGCGACTCGGAGGGCGGCTCGTCTTTGTATTGCCGCGAGTTTTCGTCTATATTTTTCCTGGGTGAGTTGGTCTGCCCAGATTTCGGCGCCGTAGAGTATTACAGAGTGTACCACGCTCTGCAGCAGTCGCCTTTTGGCATATCGAGGCCCTGAGGTGTTGGGCATCATCTTCGACAGGCTCGCCACTATTTTGTTTGCCTTTTCGGCCGTTCTGGTGAGGTGCTCGCAGTGCGTTAGCTTTCCATCGAGCTGGAAACCCAAGTACTTTAACGAGGGTTTCACCAATGTTTATCGTAAACGGCTTCTCGAACCAGCGTTGTCTGGTAAGGACAACCATCTCGGTTTTGCTGGCGGCTAGCTCGAGTCTGTGTCGCTTCAGCCAGTCGCTTAGTCTCTCTACCAGGCAGTCAATTTTCCGGCGTGCGTTCTCGTTACTGTTAGCGAGGACGATTCCGGCCACGTCGTCCGCATATCCGACAAGGTACGTGTCCCGTGTGGATTCCATCCTTAGGAGGTCGTCGTATCGCACATTCCAGAGATCCGGGCCCAAGACAGAGCCCTGTGGGACGCCAGCTGTCACTTCGGTGGTGAGCGTGCCCTCCGTCGTGTTAGATACTAGCTCCCGTTCGCGGAAGTAATCGTCTACCATGTCCCGGATGTACTCGTCCACCCCAAAGTCATCCTTCAGTGCCTCCAGCACATCTTCCCAGCTCACGGAGTTAAAGGCGTTTCGGACGTCAAACGTGATGAGTACACCCACTCTTCGGGAGCGGTGGTTCCCTGCCCAGGCCTGTTTTACGATAGACAGGGCTTGGTCTATCGCCGAGACTGTGGAGTGCCGTTTTCTAAAACCGTGCTGGTTATTGGAGAGTCCACCGGCTCTCTCCACCGCAGCGGTTAATCGTGTCTTGATTAGCTTTTCAAGTAGTTTGCCACCGATGTCAAGCATGCATAGTGGCCTGTACGAGGATGAGGTTATCGGTGGGCCTTTACCTTTGTCGAGCAGCACGAGGCGTTGTCGCTTCCATCTTTTACAGAAGATTCCGCTAGAGAGGCACGCATTGTACATCCCGAGCAGCATCTTGGGAGCCTTTTCAGCGATTTTCTTGATTACGCTCGTTGGAACCCCGTCCGGTCTGGGGGCCTTTCCTGGGTTGAGCGTGCGTGCGGCGTCTTGTAGTTCTTCTGTTGTGAAGAGTGGTGCTGCCGTTCTAGCCCGGTTCTCTTTGGGCGGCCTCCGTGGGTGTCGTGGGAATAGGTCCTCTATGATTTTCTTGGTCGTGGTCGGGTCCATAGGGGGTACGGGTGCTTGCTTGCCAAGTCCCTTGACCGCGATTTGGTACGCCTTGCCCCATGGATCCTCGTCTAGTTCTGCGCACAAGTTCCTCCATTCTCGTCTCTTGCTGCTTTTGATAGCCTTTTTAAGGGCTTTCTTAGCGTTGTCAAATTGGTTGGCCAGTGCATTAGGCTGCCCTGGCTGTCGTCTCCGGTTGGCTCTGACAAGTTTTCGCCGCAGTGCCAAACACTTTTGTCTGAGCTCACTGATCTCATTGTTCCACCAGTAGTTTGGCCGTCTCTTGCATCGGCAGGACCTAGCAGGCATGGATGCATCGCAGGCCGCCGTGATGAGGCTCATCGTCTTCTCGACGAGCGTCTCAGCGTCCAAGCTTTGGTTATTTATGATGGCGTCAATGGTCGTTTGTTTTCCCAGGAGGAAGTCGGTGAGTTTCCGTTCGTCAAGCTTCTTCTCATTCCATCCCTTTCGCTGGTATCTGGTTTCGGCTCTGTTTGGCTTAACGTTGGCGATCCGGAATTGGATATACTGGTGGTCGCTGGCGTTGTAGTCTTCCAGAACCCTCCAGTTCTGGATGGCGGCAGCGGTGTTCGACGTGGCGAAGGTGATATCAATGATAGACTCTCGCTGGCCGGGCCTCCTGAAGGTGGTGGTGTTTCCTACATTGGCGATGACCAGGTCAAGGCGGGCCGCCATGTCCGACACCTCGTTTCCCCTGGTAGCGCTGCGGTCCATGCCCCATTCCGTCGATTTGGCGTTCAGGTCTCCAGCGATGACGACTTCCCCTTCGATGTGCCGCACCGCGTCTTCTATTTCGCTGAGTTTACGTCTGAAGGCATGGATGCCTTCATTCGGTGATAGGTAGCAGCTAAAGATGGTGTAGCCCTGGAATTTGGCCCAGGCAAAACCGTCACCTTTCCCGGTGTCAATGACCTGCAGGTCCGGGTTTACGATCCAGATAGCCGCCGTGCCGGTGTTGTCTGGGATCCAGCGAGGGGTCGGTATGTTAGAATATTGTTCGGACAGTACGCATACATCGATCCCCTTCTCCGTGATGTGCTGATGCATTAGGTTTTGTGCCGTCCACCCACGCGCTAGGTTTTCTTGAAGAACAGTCGTCATCTTGCCTTGGCTTTTTGAGCTCTCCGATAGCTGCCGCAGTGCCCGGTGCCAGGGATGTGGTCGGTGTTGAGTCCTTCCGTTTCTGCGCATAGCACACACTTGGGTGTTCCGTTGCAGGAGGCGGCTTTGTGATTAGCCTTCCCGCACTTGTAGCAGAGATTACTGCGGTCGGGCCCGGAGCAGTTCCTGGAGACGTGCCCGTATCCAAGGCATTTGAAACACCTCTGGACGGCTTCGTGTAGTCTCACACGACAGACTACCCAGCCGATCTTGATGCGGTTAGAGGAGAGGATCATCTGTGCTGTGTGGTCGCTGAGATCGAGGCTATGCATCGTCCGCGGTTGACATTTTTGGAGAGTCCTATTCTCTTTATGTCTGCATTTTCGCCCAGGTCGCGTATTAGCGTTTCTCGGATGTCGTCCTCGTTGGAGGCGGAGTCGATGTCGCGTATCTCAATGGTGATCGTCGGAGTAAGGTCTTTGACAGCCCCGCTGTTACCGACCGCGGTGATGACGGCTTCCGTGAAGGATTTGCTGTGTTCGGAGCTCCTATCCAATTTCAGCAATATCCCACCGTCTCGTGTCTCTCTGATTGTGCGTATGCACGTATTGTGTTGGTCTGGGTTGACCTTCGTCTTTATATTCTTCAGGAGGTCGGCGTACGTTTTGCCTTCCGCTGGCTTGATGAGGACAGCATTGGAATGCTTGCTAAGTGCCCCTGTCCCCTTGTTTTTGGCCGTCGGGCGATCTGCGGGCGTGGGCTGCGCTTTGCCAGCAGCTATGGCAGTCTGCTGTGCGGTCGGCGCGTTGGTACGCTGTTTCTTTTGTCGACAGGTGACTAATGCGAAGTCACCGTCTTGGTGCCTTAGCGCGTCCTCTTCTGGGCCTACGGGAGGGCTGTTTGCCGGTCGTTTGCTTCGCGTAAGGCGCGGCGTCATTTCTGGGCGGCTTGCTCGGAGGAGTTCGTCACGCTCTTTCCCTTTGCCGCGGAGGGCTTCTCGCTCCTCGGTTTCGGCGTGTGTGAGTCTGCGCTGGGCGTCTTTCCAGGTTTTTCGGCTGGCTAGCACGTCGGTGACTAGCCCAAGTGCTTCTCTGACGCTTCTCGTGACCTCCGTGGGTACGGTGCGTTTCGCTTTGATGGTTTCAATTGTCTCCGTGATGAGCATGTAGAGTTCACTCAACTTGCTATCCTCTTGTCCGATCGCGGTGTCGCGAGCGAACGTGTGGTGCTGGAGCGGGTCGTCGGGTTGTGCGCTTGGCGAGGTCCAGCCTTGGGCGGTTTCCGTTTCTGTGCCTACTTGTGTGCGTACTTGTGGCAAGGCATAGGGCTGCGCTGTGCCTCCAGTGCCTCCGCGGTTAGAAGGTGCTGTTGTTCGCAGTTGCTCTTCTGATTTGTTTTTATTTTGTTTGTGGGTATCCATGGTTTGATGTGTACTCCAGAGCGAGAGATCGTCTCCGAACGCGATGCCTCGGGAAGTGGGGGGGAGATCACCCTCACAGCTACCCCCATTGTTGTGGGGGCTTTTGACCATTAAGGCGGGAATGGTCGTCCGCCCCAGCCGTACACCCTCTTCCTTCATCGGCTTCCTGACGCTCCCTTGGGTGCGGCGCTGGGAGTGTCCACGTATGCTGCGCTGTGCAGATCATTTCGCACATCCCTTACGGGCAGCGTCACTGCACCCGCTGGTCTACGTGACCCTGGTTTTTGTGGCGGTTTTCCTTCCTCCTCGCACCTCTTTTTGTCCGCGGGGATTATTTTATTTCACCCCTGTCCGCCGGTCTTACGGTCGGGTAGGACGTTCCTCCATCCGCAACCTGAGGACGCGCCCGGTAGGTGTTGGGTTTCACCCCCGGGTTTCAGTAGTAGTAGTAGTAGTAGTAGTAGTCGTAGTTATAATAGTTGGCAGGGCCACTGGGGTCCTAAGTGGGCATCTAGATCCACCTTTTAACGGCCTAAGCGAGCCGCTTTCGATGTAATTTGGCATGCTTGGAGAATGGGTAAAAATAGGCGACGTGTATTTTTTATATCTGCGGAACCCGATTTTTAAGGGGTGAAACGCACCGTCCAAAATAGGGTTGTTTTTCATTTTTCGTCGATAACGTCATCGTTCTCCAATGTATAGTACACGAAAAGATAAACATTGTCGATTCGATTCGGAATTCGATTTTTTTTTATATCTCGTACCGTTAAAACGTTATCGACGCAAAACGAAAAACACCCCAATTTGCGAGGGTACGTTTCAACCCTTAAAAATCGGGTTCCGCAGATATAAAAAAATACGTGTTGCCTTTTTTTACCCATTCTACAAGCATGCCACATTTCATCGAAGTCGGGGAGTTCGACCTCGCAAATTTTCTAAAGTCACAATGTATGATTTCCCAGTTACAAAGGGGACGCCGACTACCTGGCGGTCCGGGTTCACTTCTGTTCCCGTTTTTGCCAACCCGTCCGCCTTCTCATTGCCCCGGAACCCTTGGTGACCAGCAATCCATATGAGTATTACTTTATTCTGTGCCCTACTGTGTTGATCGCTTGCATGCAGTCCCAGACCACTGATGAATTAGCGTAGGGACTAGCGAGAGCTTCGATTGCTGCCCTGCTGTCGGAGTATACCAGGGTACTTCTACCCTTGGCTCCCCCCCCAGACAGGCACAGCCTCACACACTCGTGGATGGCCAGCACCTCGGCTTGGAATACCGTTGCCAGCTCACTCTACAACTGGTCCTAGGGTTAAAGACTCCTGCTCCAAAGCGGCCATTTGCTCCAGAACCATCCGTGAACCAAGAATCGGCCTTCGGGTGGTTCAGAGAGTTTGGATTGTTTCAGCCCGCCCTTGTGGGTATTTTATCTCAAAGGCCTTGGTCACCAGGAATTTCCTTGGAATTCTGTCCTGTTTTGGTGAGAATGGATCGCTCCGCGAGAGCCCTACCCCTGAGCTTTTCCAGCTGCCCATGCTCATTAACCTGTACGCAGTGAGCCTGGCTTGCCCAACGACGTTGATGCTCACCGGTAGCAGGCAGAAAGCCACCTCCAGAGCCGCCGTGGGCGTTGTCCTTATAACCCCAGCCACCGCCCTCAGGTAGCTCCCCTGTAGGCTGTTGAGCTGCCTCATGCTAGCAGCTCTCTTCACGGCCGGCCACCAGACGAAAGCCGCGTACATTAGTCGGAGTGTCAATATCGCCCTGTACAACCATAGGGATATAAGTCCCGGGTTTTACCTATGGCGCGTCTACAAGCCCAGAAGCTAATGCAGAATTTATTCCTCTCAGTCTCGAGGTGCAGGTTCCAGTTAAGTTTCAGGCCTAGATAAACTCCAAGGTACTTAACTCCTGTTGATTATGTCACTTCGCCCCCACCGAATCTGATTGGGCCGATTGCGGCGGACTTATATTTCCTAGTGAAGATCATGACTTGTATTTGTTGTGGATTAACCACTGGAACCATTGCCATACTCCAAGCTAGCGTGATCTAGAGTGCTCTGTCTACTACCTCCTTTAGCTCTGGAAGAAAGTTGCCTCTCGCCATGACTAAAGGAATAGGGGTAAATCCTCTCAGTTTTACAAAAAAAACACCCTACAGCTTTAGTAGTATGAGTTTTGTCGAGCCAGCCCTTGATCTGATACGAGCTGTTCCGAGACAAAGGTGAGTTCTGATCCAATATCAATGGGAAGCCTGACTTGTTGAGTACTGAATGGGAGCTGTTTTTTTAGCGGCGTCTCGCCGCGCTACTCTATCCGATGTGGGTCTTTGGTTGGCCATGTGCTTGCCCGGCCCCCGCCTGCTCCGATCCTTCCGGCTGTTCGCTTCTTAAGGAAGCTGTCCCCTGAAGGATCTCCTCCATTTCCGAGTTTTTATTTTGAGGTTTTGATTGGTCCATTTTGTTGCCACGAGTACCACTGTGGTGCGGTCTCACCCTGTCAGAGCCGTGATTGCCGGGGCTTAGCTAATTATTCTCCGATGTCGCCCGGAATCCGGAAGGCACCTGTACGCGACGCAGCAGCCCCTGCGCCATGCAACCTTCGGTACGGTAGCTTAACTCCTTGGCTTGGGGTGCTTAACCTGCCATGCTCGCCCCCCGAAGGGGTAAACGAACCCATCCGGGGGCCATCAGATGCGAGCCTCAGCCCCGCCACCACGTCAAGATGAAGACCATCGGGGGAGGATCTATATTCTAAATAAGCAAACAAATATTTGAAATAATAATGAAAGTACAGAAGTGAGATAATAAAGTTTATTAATTTTCAATAACCCCACGGATGCAAACAGCTTCATTGTAAGTGTATATGCGTACGCTAATTTTCAAATTTGACGTCTCATGCACTAGAGCGATCCTCAATAAAAAAAAATGTAAATATTTTTAGTATAATGATAAAACCTCTCGTATGACTGGACACTTTTTTTGTAATTTTGAAAATTACGAAAATGGCAATCTGTAGAAAAAACGTTTGATTTTCGATGAAAAAAAGAATTTCAAGGATTTGTTATTAACAAATGGATAAACAAATTTAAAAAGTCATCCGGTCATATGATAGAAAATATCACCAACTATGATCTGTGCGAATTTGAAGTAAATCGGAGGAATACATTTCAAGATATGACTTACACCGTTTCATAAGATATATTTTCCAAAAAAATGCAAAAAAAAATGGTAAATGCCAAAAATCGTCACGTCTCGGTCAATTTTTTAAAAAATTCTAAAATCTTTGTCACCAATTTAAATTAATGCCCTAAGCTATAAAACTACGCAAGAAAATAATCTTAAACAATTTCAAGCTCACAACCCTTAAAAACTACATTTCCATAAAATCGAAATCTCACTGTACAATGGTCGCAAATAAAAATACTCAGCACTAATCGTGAAAAATATGCTGTCAAACCTGTTTTTCTATTATTTTTAAATCCTCATTAAATCAAAAACCCGAGCCGTCTCCGTGACCGCACCTGATAATCGTTTTGGTTGCGTGGATCTGCTCACGAACAGATCGATACGACCAACTTAATGAAAGGGAGCCTAGTGCCAATCTTAACACTATTGATCTCCCGAACCCCACAGTTTGACGGTTTTTTTTCCCCATTGAATGATGACTAAAGACGCACTAAAAAGGGCGTGAATGCTACAAATAGAAACGCTTCTTCATTTCGAATGAAATACTGAGAAAACTCGGTCAATTTGCCGTGGAATGCGCCATGTATGGTCAAGCCATTGAACGGAGAGCGAGAGTGATGGAAGATATTATGTATAACTCAATGGACGAAGGAGCCGCGAGTGCTAATACAGGCACATATATATGTGTGCGTGTATGGGTAAGCCATATCCGCGATTACAAATTAACATCGTGTTTGCGCTAGATTCGGGGCTTTCTTATTTCTTCTTCCTTCTTTTTTCCTTCTCTTTACAATCGATCGCAACAACTCATTAAAATGGAAACCGATCGTGTGCTCGAAACGACATTGTGCCTTGCGATAATGTACATTGCGATCGGTATATATATATATATATATATATATATATATATATATATATATATATATATATATATATATATATATATATATATATATAGGTATATATGCCGAGAAATGACGCAATTGGTCGATGAGTAACCACGGGAGACCAAGGCCAGACTCGAGGGACTCGTAGCGCCTCGTGTACCGCTCGCGCGCGATCGGACTCACAACTTAACTTTCGCGCCCACTCTCCCCGCACTCAGCAGGAGCGGATTTCCCCATACGAGCTGAGCGGGCCCTGAGCCTTGAAGCGCCGAATCTTGAAGGGCGCCAATAGCTTAACTTTTTTATTTTGCGAAACGAGGATACGTGGGGAATACAGTCGTACGGGAAAGTAGCCCAAATTTGACGGATCCAAATGCATGTCCGAGGGTTTGAGTAAAATCAGGTGCAAGTGGCATAATGTGTAGACCGAATCTCGAATTTTCAGTTGATAGTGTTTTTTTTCAATTATGGTTTTATCTGTTAATACTTAGGGGTTAGGCTACTGTGACGACTGCAAGATTAGGGTTAGTTAAAAAAAGTATTTTTGAAGAAACACGTAAGGTGATTGAAAAATCATTTGGACATTTGTCTGCGTCCACCTTAACAAAGTCGTGTACCAAATTTCATTTAAAAATATTCATAATTGAAGGAGTTATAAACAATCTCGAGAAGGACCCGTGTACGTGAAGGGTTGAAACAGTGTACTATATTTTGGTCAACCGGTTGAAATGAAACAAAAAAAAAAGTTTCTTTTCTTCGAATATATAATGTTAGCTAAGACTTGACCGAGCTTTTTTATGTCGTCGTATTTCAATCATCAAAAAAAAAAATTGCATTTTGTTTCCATTTTTCAGGGAAAAATGACGGCATTATTGTTAATAACTAATGAAAAAAAATGTTAAGAAGAAAGACGTCGGTCAAGGCTACACTACTATTACACTGAATAAGTGTACCAAATTTCATGTCAACCCGTTTATTATATGTCGAGAAATCGTGTACTCCGTTTTGAAAAACATAGTTTCGAGAAAAACGCGTTTAAAGTTTTACTATCAGTTCTACCATTGTAATCACAAATGTACCTTTAAACTGCGATGACCGCACTTTATGTTGAACCTTCTATTCAATATAAGTTGTCACACGTGACGAACGAGGGTTCGTCATTTTCACAGTAGCCTAGCCCGTTAACTTTATTGGGGGAGAAACACGTCGAGAAAGAATATGTCGGGCCTCATGGTGTTGAAGTTTGCATCGTTGGTATGCAACGAAAAACCTTCTTTTCTTTGGAATTTCTTAATGTTTATTGGTATCTAAACTCTGCTACTGCAGTTTTAGATAATGTGTCCCTAATAAGGATCTCCGAAAATATGTCAATAATATTTGTAGCCTAAATGTGCCGAAAAAAATGGGCAAAACGCAAAAAATTATTTCCTTGCATTCCAACGATGCAAACTTCAATGCCATCCGGCCTCGCGACCGCCGCGATTTTCGAGCCGCTCAATTGTTGGAGCGGTGCCATACAGTTTGGCAAGAAGCTAATCGAAAGGATGAGCAGAATTTCAATGCGTTAGAATTAATTGCAATACATAGTAATACATAGTATGTAGCGAATTATTGGGGAATTTTTCGAAAAGATTAATTTTTGCATATAAAAATAGGAAACATTAACATATAAAAATCTGAAACATTCTGTACTATGTTTTCATAGTGCTCTTTTTCTTCGTATCTGAGGGTGAAATAAAATTAAGCCGTCTGCACAAGCTTGGGGCCCAAAAAACAGGTCGATTCTCAATATTTTTTTCCGATGGGAGTATTGGGACGGCGGGGTCGGGATTTTACACACAATCGGTATAGTCTGTCCAGGTTCAAGTTTTTTTCACATTGAACAATATTTATAAACAACGAAGTTATTATTAATTCAATAAAGGTGCCGCCGTTGGTGCATGGCCAATCACTTACGGCCTGTGCGCCGCTCGGCGGACACCCATCCCAGTATTGGCCCAGGCCGATGCTGCTTATCACGGGCAATCACCGAGGCCGCACACCGACTGCGCAGCTTCGACTGTCTCATAACCGAAATGAGGTTCTTCGTTTTTTTGCTTCAACACCTCTTTCCAAATTCGTCTACCTTCACGTAGTATATTAAATCCGCCCCTGGTCGTTTACCTGTTTCGTTCGAGCTTGTGGTCGCCTCCACATATTTCATGTGTCTGACTCTCGTCACCAAAAAGCATTTTATTTCGACGCACATATGCTCCACACGGAAAAAAAATACTCGCCGCCCGTGTAATGTAAGCACACATGTGGCGTCAATGTCGTCCCAGTTCTAGAACATACAGGTGCAATCTCACAGCCAAATGCGATGGGGCTAAAATTATAGTTTTGAAGTTTAAATGCAAAGAAATGCAATAAAATGTCCATGAAATGCAATTAATTCGCTAAAATGCGATAAAATGCAGTTCAATGTTATGGAATGTAATAGAGAAATTCAATGAAATGTGACGAACTTCAATGAATTGCGATGAAATGCGGATGACAATTTAGTGAAATGCAACGAAATGTGATGGAATGTCATGAGAACCTGATGAAGTACAATAAAATTCCATGGATTCCAATGGAATGCATAAAATTGTAATGAAATATAACGAAATGCAATGAAATGTGACGAAATGCAAGTGTAGCAAAATGCGACCGAACACAGTGATTTCGTTCAACTGCAATACGAAATGATATTTTTGAATTATTTACATTACGGTAGGTCTACCGAAAAGTTTTGTCCCTTTTTAAATTAAAAGAAAATAATATATTTTCTTTGCGATCACTTTTCTTGATGAATATTTCGACGACGAACCAGAAATCATGTAAAACTCAGAAGCAATTCTCTTGACAAAAAATTTCACATCTTCCATCGATATTAGCGATGTCACTGTAGTCAATTGGCTCCTTAAGTAAAACGTGGCACAACAGTTTCGCTCGACCGATCATTTAAAACTCTGCGAAATAATAACGAACTTTATCGCCCGAAGATCGCTGGAAATTGGATTTTTCCTTTGCGCCTCAACTTCGCGTCGCTCAAACAGGATAAACCGACCAGTGAACGGGCGATAAACGACACAATAGGATTCAGTAGGACTTTAAAATGGAAATATTATCAAAACGAAATGTTCAATGGCTATAGCTACCAAATGATATCATTCTAGTAGGAGAAAAAAATATTCGAAGTAATTGCAACAAATAATATTGAAGGAATTGATAGATAAGTAGCGAAATGACCAAATCGCCAACGAAATGGCCAGTAAATAGACGGTCAATTGCCAGTAAATGGACGTGTAGACGAACGCTGTCAAGCATAACCATTTACTTTTATTAAATGCTAGATTCGGATATCGCTCTATTGCACAAAAATTATAATATGCTTATAAATATGAGTATTACATTCGTTATTACGATTTCGTAGAAAATACTCAAATCTTTTTTGCATCCTAATGGGACATTAAAAAAAACTACCAAAATTTGTTTCGACAGAGAAATAGAAGATTAAATTGTGCCAAAAATAAAAAAATTAATGAATCGATTTTATGACAACATTCAATGAAATGTACATTGTCGTATCTTAACAATAATTATTTTAGCAATTTTCAGCAGATAAGCAAATTCTTTTACTCTGCTTTGAGAATTATCAGAACAGAGCCCATGTGTCCATTCACTGGAAAGAGGTTAGAATACAGCACCAGTGAATAAACATGTCTAATTCTGACCTATTATTACCAATTTATGGAAAAATTGCAAAAACCAGAAGATTGTTTCTTTCTCAAATAATGAAAGTAATACTTGTAGAAATTAGACCGGTGGCTCTCTACTCCGTAGTTGTCCGCGGCTTGTTCAGGTTCTAAAGGTCGGTAAGATAGGAGGAGGCAGGAAAAGGAATTTGCGTTTCGTCTTGGGTACAGTGACAGATTCCTCACTACGGCTGTGTCTAGTGAGGAATCTCCTGTGGCTGTAATAGAGGTTGATATTTAATAGAGGTACCATAGTACGTTGGCTGTGTACATGTAGGGAACTTAACAAAACTCCACGCATTAAGTTTTGTGTGGCTGGTAAGACTTTAGGCTAAGTAAGTTCATCATCTCGAAGCTTAAGGAGGTTGGAGCGATTCAGTTGAGTCGGATGACGGTTTATTCATTTTTTTTTTCAACGAACCTCAAAAAAATGCATACGAGGTACAGATTTATACTGTAGATGCTAATTTTTTTTAAATATATAATTAAAGCGCAAAATTATGCATTTTTATATTTTTATTACGTAAAGTAGAAAAACTTTTGTGTTACTACCAACTTGAAAAAGTATAACATTATCGATGATTATTATGAAAAAAATCTAAGACAACGAATGTTTTATACAATTCAAAATGAAATTTTGAGTAATTTATACCTATGCCTATTCACATTTACGTCACGCGATTATTGGCCCATAGTTTACGATGGCCAAGATGAGGATTTTTTTTCTAAATGTTTACAAAGTTTCAGTTTGCGTTAAGTGGTTGTTATAAATGGTTTATCTTGGTGCTAAATAACCAAAAAATTACACAACCTTTAGTGTCAACGTCTTGCCCATATAACCGAACGTTAAAGTACATACACTAAACTTTTTTTATCTCCGGTGTTTGGTGGTGAGAAACGTTCAAAAAATTCGTAAAGACTCACTATAGTCTAAACAATAACATGTATTTTTAATTAAATTTAACCATGGATTGTGTCTAACGCTCTAACGTCCTTAAGAGGTAGGTTTCTGATAGAATTTGTAGATAGAATATATTTTATACGTAACAGTTATACTTTGTGCTTATAGGTAAGTAGGACATGGAAAAGAAGGTTCGTGTTTGGCTTGAATGACAAAAACCATGCTTGAGTATTTCTTAAATCTAGAGAAACAAAGAGAAAGGTGTCGGTACCTTTATCGCAGTAGTTAAGGTTAGTTTTAATACTCGAATGTGGGGGCGATTATTGTATGTGCTATAAGCCTGTGGGTGTGTGCGTATATGTATGTGATCGTATGCAAATATGTATCTGTGTGCATTTTCGTTATGATGTATTGTGGCTGGGATGGTTTCGGGATTTATTGGGGTCGATTTTTTTGCAAAATTGTAATAATTCGAGTTTTTATCGACAATTCATATTCTTTACTGATTTTGAATATAAATCAGCTTTTGTCCATTCACTGGTCCCCATCCATTCACTGGTCGGTTTACCCTATGAATTGAGAAACGGAGAACAAATATTAAAGAGAACGTCAGTGCGGGGTGTTGCAATACAAATGCAGAGTAATCGCCCATTGACATAACGAATTTTTTGTTTTTCCAGACTCGCTCACTTTCTCGACCGCTTGAGTACCTCGCTATTCGGGAGATACCTCTCACAGTCGCCACACTGCTCTGTGCTATAGCGGGTCAATAGCGACAGCAACTGCGCAGCGCGTGTGTACCGTACCTCAAAATGATAATGTAATCGAACAATGGGCGGATGTCCCGTGTCGAGCGGCCTTCGCGTTTACCAATATTCGGGTGGGTGACCGCTTAGCTGCGCATCGGCTTCGGCGCCGATTACGCGAAATGCAGTTTCATTGGGTTTCCGAGCGTGGACGCAACTGAAACTTGAGAAAATATAGGCTCCTGCATAGGAGCGGCTATATTTTTCTCTTTTCAATAGTTTCCCTGTGCCCTCGTGCTTACGCGACACCGTTGGGTGTTAGAAAGAAATACCTCATAGTCAATTTTCCGGGGAGAAGGGTTCCGAGAAAATTGAGATGGTGACGTGAGTACTCTGGGGTAAAAAATCATGCCGAAGTTTGCATCTCAGATCCGGAATGCAAATTCCTGCGTAGAAATTTTGATGGGACCCGATTCAGGGCGCGTTCAGCTTGTCTGACTGCCCTAGTAGGGTACTCATAAGGCAGCCTGAAAGCGCAATTCTAGAAAATGTAACGTTGTGTCACATATAGGCCTTACCTGGTTGCCTGATGAGGCCCTTATCAGGATCGCCGAATCGGGCCCTTATCGAGTTTCCTGGTCCGGCCGCTATCGGGTTGCCTGATCCGGCGTTCATAATATTACCTGAACAGGTCATTATAATACTTTCTGACGCGGCCAGAGCACATACTGACTCTACAATCAATTCAAAATCCTAGTATATATTTGTCAATATATATTTTTATTAATCTTGGTTACAAAACAATTAAATTATATTACTTTAATAATTGCACTATATTACTTAAGTAATATAATTGCACGGTAAAATTATACTATTCTATTATACTTTAAGTTTATGATACTTCATAGTTATGATACTTTAAGTAATATCATTGATGGCACCGAACCAGTTTGGGGCCGTCCATATATGGCGTCATTGATTTTTGCTGATTTTTACGCCCCCCCCCCCGCCCCAAATCATCCTATCCTTCCTATTATCATAATTAAATTATTGTTACCGTCATCCAATGACCAGACCTCCCCCCTATTTTAAAACGACGTCATTTATGGTCGGCCCCTTTTTTGTTGTAGTATTTTTATTCCAAATCGTGCGGTTGCCCGCCTAATCCTTGGCCCTCTTGATCATTTTTCCTACGGCTTGCTCAAAATCTTTCGTACAGATCAGAGCTGCGTTCTCGGTGTTAGAATGTGTTGTTATGATGACTTCTATAAAATAAACATCGTGCTATAGTTGATTCTTATATACATACAGTTAAGAGAGAATTGCAACCTTGCAACCTATGAATGCATTTATTTTGCCTGACAGTAATTCGGTTACATTCAACGGAAGATTTAAGGCAGAAGGAAACATATGCTCGTTCAAGTTATTGTCAAAATGTTGCGTGCACACACATCTTGTAGATTACAAAAATTCATGTTTTCCGGACATGATCTTTATAAAAAAACATAATTTTATTTAATTAAATAAAGTATATACAGGGTGGCCGGAACATTGACGTCCAAGAATAAAATCTAGGTCCCTTGTATCGTGCGGTATCCGAATAACCCCATGTATGTCCCGCGACTTTTCATAGTTTTCGAGTTAAGCATTTTTTTCTAAATTTTTGAGAATTTTTTACCTGACCAATTTTTAAAATATCTAAAAAAAAAGTAGAAGACTTTGTCGAGATTTTTATTGTAACTGAATCTTCACGAGTAGTACTTTTATGCATAAAATAATCAGCTTCGTAACTGTGATGAAAGTTATAAAAATGTTGGTCTAAAGTGAAAAATTTACGTTCGGTAAATTATGACTCAAATTTTCAACTTTAAATTAAAAATCTAAACAGGTGACTTCATGGTTCCTAATTAAGCCTCAAGAATGCGCCAGACTCTCAGCTTTCATAATCATTAAAAAAAAGTAGTACTCAATAGGGCTACTTTGGCTACAATTGACCTTCAAAGGCAGCGCGGTGGAAAATTCTTAAAATTAGCCATCCGATAAAAAAAAATAATTTGCCCATTTTATCATTCCTAGGGTTATTTAGTTTGTTAACTAACCAAAAATGACTGCAGGAAAGCTAAGATTTAAACATTTGGAGGTTTATTTTTTTTTAGTTTAATGAATTTAATGAATTTTTTTAGTTTAATGAATCCGTTCTCGTAACGAGAACGGATCGCGCAAAATTCATTAAACTTAAATTAAACTAAAAAAAATAAACCTCCAGATGTTTAAATCTTAGCTTTCCCTGCAGTCATTTTTGGTTAGTTAACAAACTAAATAACCTTAGGAATGATAAAATGGGCAATTTTTTTTTTTGTTTTATCAGATGGCTAATTTACGAATATTCCACCTCGCTGTCTTTGAAGGTCAATTGTAGCCAAAGTAGCCCTATTAAGTACTACTTTTTTAAAATGATTATGAAAGCTGAGAGTCTGGCGCATTCTTGAGGCCTAATTAGGAACCATGAAGTCACCTGTTTAGATTTTTAATTTAAAGTTGAAAATTTAAGTCATAATTTACCGACCGTACATTTTTCACTTTAAACCATCATCTTTATAACTTTCATCACAGTTACGAAGCTGATTATTTTATGCATAAAAGTATTACTCATGAAGATTCAGTTGCAAAAAAAATCTCGACAAAGTCTTCTACTTTTTTTAGATTGTTTTTCATTGGTCAGGTCAAAAATTCTCAAAAATTCAGAAAAAAAATCATAACTCGAAAACTATGAAAAGTCGCGGGACATACATGGGGGTTATTCGGATACCCCACGATACAAGGGACCTAAATTTTATTTTTGGACGTCAATGTTCCGGCCACCCTGTATATCATAAATATACATGTACATTTAAAGTTCACGTATGAATAACATGTTAAACACCTATAAACACGGTTAGGTTATACATAGTTGTTCCCACGACGATGACACTTTCTGATCTGTGCTCTGAGATTTACAAAGCTGCCGAAATATTCTGACACGCATCCGAGTTGCATAACGTTTTTATGTATTCCTGAATTCCATAAAAAAAGGTGTTATCACCTTTTTGTATGGAATTCAGGAATACATAAAAACTTCAAAGCTACGATGCTGTCGAATCGAAGTTTCCATGTGGAAAATAAGAGGTTATGTGCATCTATCGACTGCTGAGGCAGTTATAGGGCAAGCCTGTTTATGGCCTTATCAGGGAAAACCTTAGTAGGGCCTCACCTAGGAAAGCCTGCATAGCGCCTTATCAGTGGAAGCTTTAGTAGAGCCTTATCAGGGAAAGCCTTAGTAAAGGCTTATTAGGAAAAGCCTTAATAAAGGCTTATCAGGGAAAGCCTTAGTAAAGGCTTATCAGGAAAAGCCTAAGTAAAGGCTTATCAGGAAAAGCCTTAGTAGGACTTTATCAGGGAAAGCCTTAGTAGGATCCTATCAAGGACGGCCTTAGTAGGGCCAATTTAGTATTGCCCGATTTCGGGCCTAAATACTTTCAGTCCGATCGAGGCAGAATCAGGATGTCCGTAATAGGTGTTACTCGTATCACACCGGATCATGGCCCGATGTCAATTAGGCTAACCCTAAGGAATTTCTACGCGGGTTTATACTTCGATGACGCCAACTTTTTTTGGTGCAGATTCAGCCCACCGAAATTCCATCAAACGTTTTTTCGAGTCATTATGAGATATTACCGCAAAGGCTACTTTGACATTCAGGGTAACTGACAGTTTTTGGGGCTACTTTGACAGAGCGCCAAAATACGGTTTAAACGTAGGCGCAGCGAGCGTGCGTGACCTTTTGTAGCGCGCGGCGGGTGCAGGGAATAAACCTGAACAACAATTTGTTGTTCAAGTTTATTATAATGTTTCCAAAGTTGATTGATTGATTGTTATGTTGCTCAAGGTGATTTTAATCTCAATTTATTATTATCATTGAGATGAAACTCACCTTGATTTTCACTCACTGATTTAGTGCTTGTAATAGTACCCTAGGTACTTGATATTATTATGTAAAATGTTTTCTTGAGGGGTGTCCTCCCTCAAGAAAACATTTTACTGTAACTGCCCATTTCGACCGTTGTCTTTGGAATTTTTTTTAAAGAAAGGAACAAAATACATGGTCACAAGAACTTTTAGGTTTTATACGGTATATATTGAAGTATGTAAAAAAAAATATTTGTCAAAAGAATACAAAATGGCGGTGCACGAAACGCTATAGCACTACGGGTTTCAGCCAACCCTCTTCGCGGCACGTAGTAGAACTGTCGTAAATTTAGGCCCTAAGAGTGAAATATTTTCGTTAATTATTATATTAGTTTTAGCAGTCATGTACGGGAGGAAATTAAAAAAAATACAAACAGAGAGACGAGTTGGAAAAAAAGTACGTTTGTTCGACCATAATTTTCACATTAAAAGTGATATATTTTTCACAATTTTCAATTATTCGAAAAAGGCGCTTGTACTTGACTGTCAAAGCAATCTAAGAAGCTACAGTTAAAATTTCAAGTCGATTGGACCTAAATTGTTCGAGTTCTGCTGCATGCCGAGGAAAATTTTTCACGAAATCAGCGTTGCCAGTTTAGTACAATTGTACTAAATCGGTATGTTTTCAAAGGATTTAGTAATACAGTACGCCTTTCGTGAATCTATTACGTTTTTCATTATTTCTGTACCCTAATGAGAAAAAAACTCAAACATTGATGAGAACGCTAGTTTATCCTCGACGGAAAAAAAGTAAGTCGTTTATTTTTTTACTAGGAGTCTTAAAGGTGAATCTGCAGCAAAAAAAACTTGAAATCCTAATACGGATGAAGAAATTTAAAAAAAATAATGAACTTTCGTTGCATTCCAACGATGCAAACTTCAACATCCTCACAAACGGCGCACACGAACGAACATTAGAAATAGACATCTGTTTTTCCTCGGTTCATCAATGTTTATCTCTTCGACACTGCGCCTATATCTTACTTAATAATAAATTAATAATAAAAAAAACGCTTTGCTTACTTGATGAGCAATTTTTTATTTTCTGTTTTTTTTTTCACTACTCTGCAAATATTGCATATAAATCAAGGCATCGCGTATTGCGCGGTCGTGGTATATCATTTTACGTCGAAATTGTATGTTGTAGTTTTTTACCCGGGCATTGTTCGTTTATCTTCTATCTGCGATTTGCAGCAGGGCTACCTAGCGAAATGGCAAATTAACAATAAGCGGAGAAGGTACGGGAGGAGGGGGAGGAGTAGGAAAGGAAAAGTTGGACGTGTCAGAGCGCGAAGGATAATAACGGTTGATGCAATTAGAATAAAAGGAACAAGAGAGAGAGAGAGAGAGAGAGAGAGAGAGACGGGGGTCTTAATGCGGGCACTCCGCAGTTCTTTTGTAACAAGTTCGTATCGCTCATTCGGTCACGTTGTTGCGAAACGGCTAACGAACCGGAGATGAAAATTATATCCTTTTTCATAGCAGCCGATGCGGTACTCGACGTTTTTGTTTTTATCGCAAATCATCAAACGGACCTTTCTCAGGTTTTCCCCTCGCTACGTACTTACATACGTAATGACTCATTTATTAATGAGGCTTCTTCTCTAGCTCCTGAGCTAGCGATTTCTACATTCAGGTATCGCTTTGTCAGCAAGACAATGATATAAACAAATTGTTCAAAGACGGAACGTTCCGTAGAAGACTGAATTGTGCACCGTTGAATTACAATGAAAATTTATTATTTTTTTTTCATTACGCACGCATTTTTTTTCGCCGGATTCAGAATGCGAATAAACTCGAACGTTGTTTCGGGATTCTCATTGGACATCTACGACGTGAATCTGAAAAAAATAGTTTTGCGCTGGAATCAACACAGCGGTAAAAAAAATTGATAAGAATTTGCGCTGCATTCGAACGATGCACGAGATTGAAGCTTGAATTATTGAGATCCAATGGAAATAGAAACGTCTGTATTGCTTCGATTTCTTTTAGCCGATTTCGCCAACAGAAGTTCCTTAACGTTTTTTTAAAACTTGTTTAGATATCTACAAAAGAAATCCGCGATAAAGATATTGTACAATAATAAATATAAAGAAATTTAAATATATAAAAAACATCCGTTACAGTGCAACAATACAAACTTCGATTTCCTGGAAAAATCGTATTTCCTAACAATCATTTTACATCCGAATATAGTACATCGTTTTTCTTTGCAATGGCCCCGTAATTGAAAGATGAATGTACAATGACTTTTATTTTTATAACTTTATAACAATGTACGATATATGAATTCAAATAACAAAACCTACTTTACAATTATCCTAAAATATAAGAATTGATGTACTTGACGATTTGTCGGCCGATTCTTTGTTGCTACCGATTTATTGTGCCGTCATTTTTATTGTTATGCAAATGTATAAATTAAAATATTATAGAATTTAATTAAGTGGGTTCCGGGACATGATGAGATTTCGAGATGATACCCTCGCAACTTATGTCCGCGCACACCTATTTATGTATATACTTACACAATGACCGGAATAAGACACCGCGAAATGATACCCCCCCCCCTCTCTCTCTCTCTCTCTCTCTCTCTCTCTCTCTCTCTCTCTCTCTCTCTCTCTCTCTTTCTCTCTCCAAATCGATATGTTCAAAAAATTCGACTAGGTGTAAGCCTTTAAAACGTCCGAAAATAATGACTAAATAAAAAATGTTTTGGACGAATTAACTCGTTTTTCTTTGCGTAAAATAAAATCACGCAAAAAAATATATACATATTTCCATCTTTTATTTAGGTTAACCTTGAAAGCGTCCACTACATAAAAAACGTATTTTTTTCGATGGGGACGGGATTTTTCGATTGACTTTGCTGTTTCTGAGTTATTTCGGTGTCTCAAGATGAATGAAAGATTCATTCATTGGTGATACGTGGGTCTTAAATATAGATTGCGTCCTCGCAAACTTTTACATACATTGGTTAAATGTTTGTTCCTTCGTGTCGCAGAGTCTTGAGCAGGAGAGGCACTTGCTGCGGCGCCGATTGGAAGAGGCGCGAGGCGAGAGCGAAGCCAGAGTGTTGGAGCTCCAGAGTGACGTCGAGAGCCTGAGGTCACAACTGGAGGAGCAAGGCGATCGTGCAAGAAGAGCCGAACGGGATCAAGCGAGCCTGGTTGCCGAATTGACCGCTCAGAATACACGTTTGGCCGATCAACTTAGAGAATCGGCCAAGCAGGAGGAACAATTGTTGATAGAGCTCAGGGTATTGAGGGACAAGTGCGCCCTCAGGAGTACAACGCTTCAGGACCACGTTAGCAGCCTCGAGATTCTCCGAGATGAGGTAACTTTTAAACGATGCTTGGATCGCATTGGCACCATGTTATTTTTCCTCTCTTCGAGGGGCAATACCACCATCTTAGGTCCCAGACTCATGTGGGCACGTTGAAGTTGATTTTTTTGTTCGGTACTTTGAGTGGAATTTATCCACTTTTTACGTAGGCACGTTGAATGGAGTTTGTCCATTTTTGGGATTGTACCTGGAGCAAATTGCGAGGCGTTGTGGCTCACCGAAAAAATGGGACTTCTTTAGGAATTGGTTTTGAGCATGCTCAAAAAAAAGTAAAATGAGGTTTGGAGGATTTTATATATGTTAACGTATACAAAAAATGAAAATTTATGAAAAAAATACAAAATGGCGGTTCATTCGTAGGTCCACTAAAAAGGAACATCACTTAAGAGTCCGCCTTCGAATTTAGTGAAGATTATTGAAAATTATTAGACAAGTAGTTTTAAGAGGGGAAACCACCGCTCAAAGAAAGGTGTGTCGACGGGTGATTTTGCAGGTTCACCCGCAAGCGGTCGACCGATTTGAATGAAGCAAAAAAAAAATCTTATGCAAAGCGATGAAAAATTCACTATAGAAGTATAGAAAAAAATTAACGGTTGACACGTCTTTGTTTGAGGGATGGTTGACCTCCTTGGATCCGTTCTTCCGCCGATAAAAAAAATACGTATCTAATAGTTTTCAATGCTCCTTGTAGAAGCGCTTTCTAGGTGCTCTCCGGAAGGACCTAGAACTTTTATGGATTAGCACTTAGAACATAAATTTAAAAATTCTCGCTCACATTCGTTTTGGTAGAAAAGTACACACGATTATTTAAAAATATGGTTTTTATCTGCAAAATGGCATAATTTTGAATACATTTTCTCGCTGAAAAATCGGCCTTAATTTGTTTTTAAAAACCAGAATCGTTGTTGAATCGTAAATATCGTGTGGACTTGTTTAGAGAATCTATCTACGAAGGAAAGGTTGCAAGGTCGATCTCTCCAATTTCGATTAAATTTGGCATACTTGTAGAATAGGTAAAAATAGGCGACACGCATTTTTTTATATCTGTGGAATCCGAGTTTAAGGGTTGGAACGCACCCTCAAAAATTGAGGTGGTTTTCGTTTTTCGTTGATAACGTTTTAACGGTACGAGATATGAAAAAAAATTTAATTGCCACAATGTTTATTTTTTCGTGTTCTATACATTGGAGATGAAAACGATAATGCCCGAATTAATAAATAATAACGGTGCCCGAATTATGCGGGCCTCCCGATTTCAAAAGCGTGGTTTCCGAGGAAAAACGCGTTTGAAGTTTCAAAACTTATTTAGAAGCTATCGTCCACAACCGGAATTGAAGTTCTCATTTGAATTCTGCGTGTACCTACGGACATATTTTGACAGTAGGTGTTCAGTTGTTCGGTCGTTCTATAATTATTTTCCAATGACTGGGCTAAACGGATCCAAATTGCTACTTCCATCTTCTAGGCACGCTGTTTCGTGCGTATCGGAGCGCTCGGGGGGGGATTTGGAAAATAAGTTCCAAATTTTTTTTTAATTCTCGCGTATCCTTTTGTATATTATTCTTATTGTATTTGTACATCATTTGAGCCAATAAAAAAACCGTTCAAATCGTTATTTTTCTTAGATGCCTTAACGTCGATATAAAACACTGAACAAGTACCAAGGATTTTAAAAAAGTATTGACTTTGAAGAAATTACGCACAGCTGCATTTCTTTCGAAAGAACAAACATTTTTATAACAATCGTAATTGCCGAATGATTTTTCGATTATTCACAATCATCTTTGTTACTTCTCTCGGGATAGTATATCCACTTTATCGTGGTCTGCATAAGCTTCGGACCCAAAACGCAAAAGGAAAAAAGAGTAAATCACCATGATGTGATTGGCCATAGCGCGATGGGCGATCGGTTTACAAAATCTTTGTGGCAAATTAAAGTTAGGTCTCCAGGGCATAAAATTATGCAATAAAACAATCATATTTTTTGAGTTTCAAACTTATGCAGACCCCTTAAGCTTTGATTCTTTGCTTCAGTTCAAATATCGCGTCGGACATACGGTTAGCCACAATTTTCCATCGAACTTTTTCCCCAAATGTCTCGTGCTGTAATTTATCTATATCTTGATCCCTCAATTGTAAATTTTCAGTGAAGTGCATTAGTTGTTATAAATTCAACTTCAATCTATCTACGATTGAAAACGTGAAATATAAATGACGTGACATTTCCGGGACAAAATGTCATACGGTCGAGAATCTACCGACTCTCAACCCCAACAATGTCTCATTTGCTCGTCGCATTTGCTTAACGAGGTAACCATTTTTTTTGTCTTAAAACCCTTTTGAACCAGGTTCAACTCGTCTCCGCTCAGAGGACCGAGCTCGAGAGGAGGTCGCTGGAACTGCGAGAGGAACGAGGTCGGGCCGTTGCCGCCCTCGAGGAGGCCGAGGAGAGAGCCACCGCACTCGAGAGACTGAGCCATGAGGCTGAACATCGCGCCAAAGTTGCCGAGCAAGAAAGGTACCCAAATTTACCGTTTTTTTACACCCCTATAAATTCGCTGGGCCCACTGGAAATGTTCAATTATCGGTCAATTTAGTTTAGAATAGAAATACGGATCATTACTTTTTTTCCGTTCATTCCAAGCCGAATCCTCCATCAAAGATGAAGTCTTCAGATATCTCCATTTTATTCCTCATCGTTATTGTTCCGCTGAAAAAGACTTTTTTTTAAACTCTGCTACAAAATCGAAATTATAATTTTTTCTCGATATCGATCTGATGCAACTTACGAATACTTTGAAGCTGAACTTTCGTTGGAAGTATTCACGTCTGAAAAAAATCTAGGTGCTTTATCGTTCATCGGGGAGACACTTGATCCTTCTCAAGACACTTGAATATCCATCAAAATCGAAGCTAAAAAATATGTCAATATTCCATTTTTAGTAATTGCTGCTAGTCCACTCAATTGATTCACATTCACAACGATTAGCGGAGTTTGCTCACGTCGCAGTGCCCAAAGCTATCGCAAGTTGCGCAAACGCCGTCCGTTTGGTCTATCCACGAGGTATACCGATTAAAAAAGGCTTCGACTCAAATCATCCAGACGGTTGGGAACATATGGCCACTCGAATGTACGATATTTTTAGAAGTCCTTCAGATGTCGCGGCAAATTGCAAATGATTTTTTGTGATATCAAAGCTTGCGGCGTTGGAATTCCATAAAAATCATTTTTCCATCAATCGCCTATCTCATTTTTTCGGATTAAAAATACAAATATCGCTCGAAACGTTTTTAGAATTCTCATTGAGAATCAACAACCTAAACACCGAAGATTTTTGGAATCGGTTAAAAGAAAGAAATAAAGACTAAAACAAATAATTTCCGTGGCAATTTACTTATGTAAATTTCAACACGACGAGGTTCCATGCTCTTCTTCGACCTCTAATCAAATTGGGAGTCATAAGAGCCTTTAAAAACCTGACGGTTCACCAGTCCCTGAAAAATGTTCATTTACGTAAAAATATCTCCCCGTTCGCCTCGCATAATTATAACAGAAATATACGCAATAATAATGATAATGATCGATTTGGTCGCTTCACGACCAACAGGGATGAACTCGCCGCAGCCTTGGCCGCGATCGAAGCAGAGAAAAGGGCGAGGTCGGGCTCGATACAAAAGCCACCGAGATCGTTGCTCGCGGAAATGGAGTGCGAGGTGAGCGGCAGCTCCCTCGGCGATGCCGAACAGGATCCAAGAACCGAAATAGCGAAAGCGTGCAAACGTCTGCGAGAGCTTTCGTCGCATCTGAGACGAGGCGAGGAGGATTCAGGGCTTCAGAGTGATTGCGACGAGTCCATGCTCCTCATTGTTAACGCCGGGGAGAGCGTCGAGCAGGTAGGCCCCATTTTTTACAATTTTGATCAATGTTCCATTAAGAGATTCCTTTCGCGGAGGGCCGTATTCTGTGGGGCCATTTTGAATATTTGGTAAATTACAGTGGCGCTTAATAAAAATAAGCCACAATCACTTGTCATAACCAACCAGAAACTGGAAGAAAAGAATTTCGCGCAAATTTATTAGATTTAGACATTTTTACATTTTTTCTGAAAAGACGCGGCTACGAAAATGCTTCTG
This sequence comes from Ophion ellenae, assembly GCA_963210295.1. Classification (NCBI taxonomy): domain Eukaryota; kingdom Metazoa; phylum Arthropoda; class Insecta; order Hymenoptera; family Ichneumonidae; genus Ophion; species Ophion ellenae. Next base: position 30,286,914 of record OY723387.1, read on the forward strand.
CTAATCACATTTTTCTAAGTTTGGCCAGCGTGTTAAACTCCATAAAGTGCCGCATAAATGAGACGATTTTTAAAGTCGTAATTTTTCGTTAAAGCGTCGGTAACTTGGCTTGAAATTTTACCAGTATACCGGGACGTATTTTTACTTGATTATAGACGAAGCTCAGTTAGTTGTTAAATATTCGGGTTCGTGAAAGGATACCTTAAGGCACGAAGAGAACGATGTGCCGTGTGACATGCAAATGCTCGACAGCGGCAGAAAATCCATTTCTCCCTTTTCTCCAAGACAGCTGACGTTTCGGAAAAAAGACGTCACATTGTGCGCTTCGTCAAAAAGACAAGAATCCAATCTTCTTTTTCTTTATCGAAGTGTCAATTCTCTGAGAGAAGAATAAGCCACGGCAGTTTTACCGTGAGCGGTTTTCACCTCATCGCCTCAAGACAAAGCTCTACCACGTGACAAATGAGTGCGAGGAAGACATGTAAAGTTTTCGAACATCGCGATCACCCATCCAAGTGTCGGCCGGATCAATCTTTCTTTTCTTCGTTAATTTGTTTGTCCCCCAATGACTATTGTAACTATTTTTCCTTCTTCTTATTTCCATGTTTCTGTTACTCGTTATACCAGAACAATTGTCCCGCCGGAGCTCTGACGGAGCTCGTGGAAGAGGTCTTCGGTCTGGCGCTCTCGGGTCGTGGCGCCCCCAGTGAATTGGGCCTTGCCGTCGAGCTTCACCGCGTCACCGAGGAGCTCGACAGCACGAATCAACAATTGAAGCAGGTGCAAGACGAGTTGAAACGACGAGGTGAGGCGCTCCTAGATACGACCAGTAAGCTGAGCGTATGCGAGGCGGAGCTTCGCGGCGTTAGAGAGGAACGCGATCGCGCTCGTGGCGACATTGAAAACTCGGAACTCACCAAGGACGAGGTACGAGCTCAAGCTTACGCGGTTAGGGATCAAGCGGTGGCACGCAAGAATCGCGCAGAGGTCGAGCTCGCGCGAACAAGAATAGACGTTCTACAAGCGAATAGTCAATTGATGGAGGCCATACAGCAAAAAATCGAGCTGAGCCAACAGCTTGAACAGTGGCAAATGGACATGCAGGCTCTCCTCGACGAGCACGTTAGAAGCAAATTGACAACACCTGCGTCTAATCCCACGCTCGGTAACAATGAGAACGGTGGCGAGGTCGTAGCACCCGCGAGAAAAAAGAGAAGTACCAACGCCTCGAAAAAACGTTTCGGACTCTTTTGATCGATGCCCCGGGCGATGCGGCCCGCAGAGACTCGGCGATACAAGCGACACCGCTCAGCCTCACGGGGTTTGTCAAATCTACGGGGCTGGAAACTCTCCGCGTCTCGCAAACGGTGCGCGCCTTTGCACCGCCTGCGCGTTTTATACGTATAAGCATGCTTGTTCGGTTTTTCTATTTCGAATCGTTGTCGAAAATTGTCATCGATTTTGCATCCTGATCTGCGGTTGACAATGGAGTAACTTTCGTGGATCGTGCTTCTTCGGAAACGCGTGTACTGTGTACATAGTTAATAGGATAATTTGTTACGTATGTACTTCATCGACGAGAGTGAGAAGAGTATTTTCGAAAGAACCATGTAATTCATAATGTTAATAATCGTTGAGAACGACTGTTGTTAGAAATACGATAAGGCGTGTTTTAGTCTGAGCGTGCGAAATATTTACATTCGCAATTGCACTTTTTAAATATCTCATGAAGTCCGTCCTCGGTCCGTCCGCCCGACTGTAATGACATTTTTCCCGAGCGTATGTAATTGGGAAGTGTACCATGAAATATTGAGATAGGTTGGAACTCTGCACACACACACACACACACACACACACGCACACACACACACACACGCACACACACACACACACACACACACACACACACACGTCCATACTGGTATTTGCGGAAAGCATATTTTGAACGCGTTACGTCCACGTAATGTTGGCCATCAGCACGTCTGGACGTTTTGACAATGGTCCTTGGAGTCGAATCGTCAAATTTCTCTTTCCGCATATGTATAACGAAACACCTTCCAAGTAGACTTGACTCATATGCATCATCGTGATTCGAAGAGGTGATGAGAAAGATGCGTGTAACACCATCATCCATACGTGGCCTTTTTTTACGTACGGAGTTCACGGTGCAGTAATGTCGATGCATTGGCGAGTTAATACGATGGGAAAGAAACAAAATGTGAACTGAAAGAATGGAGCATGTCGTAACTCCGGTCGATTTTAGCACAGAGGATATTTACCGAATAGTTGAATAGTGTGTAATAATGCGACGGGAGCTTGACGATCATGTATATGCGTTGCAATAATACATGATTCGTCGATCTGCACGTTGCGATCTCAGCACTGTGACGCGTAGATATATATATATATATATATATATATATATATATATATATATATATATATATATGTATGTATGTATGTATGTATATATATTTATTTAATTAAAAAAAGAAACAGCAGATCCGCAAACCTACCCATACCTATAGGAATTCTTTTTTCATTTAGAGATATGGCGAAATGGGGGTCGCTTGGTATATGTCAGCCTGGGTTTATTTATTTTGCACTTGCCAAAATGCAGCAGTTTTAAATGGTAGCGATCAATTTTTCCCCCCTCATTTGATTTAAACGGAAAATTTGGACTTCACTTTTGAACTTGAATAAGTTAATGATTAATTAGTGATCGAGGCTTGCAGTTTTGAAAACGCTTTTGGTCTTTAATCCCAATGGCATTATTTTTGCACAAATGGCGGCCAGTTGACGAATGGATTGCATAAACTTCCGAATAGATGTTGGCTGCGATTTAGGTGGAAATTTGCAAAGAGCTTATCTGAGTTTTTGATTCAGAGGATTTTCGAAATATCGTATTTTAAAAATCGGTACACTAGCACGCATGTGGATCTAAATCTATCATAGCTATCTCGACGTTATCGACATAATCGACCCAACGAACTCCCATAATCCAAACGAACAGAACCGAGCCTAAACATCTCGAACAAAAACCAACCAAACGCAAAAAACACAACCAAGCTCAAACAAACGATGTAAAACCCAAACGATCGCAAGCAAACCCAAACAAACTCTGCAAAACCCAAACAAACACAACCAAGCCCAAATAATTCCAAACAAACCTTATAGACCCCAAACAAACCCTACAAAACCCAAATGACATAATCAAGCCCAAACCAATCCAAACAAACGCGACCAAACCCTAAAAAGCCCAACCAAACCCTACAAAGCCCAACCAAAACAAACCCAAATCGGCAGTATTACGATATCTGTGGCCCCTAATTCTGACCACGTAGCCTTCATATTTGAACGAAAATGAGACCTTTTTCAAGAGTGGTAAAAATCTCAACTCAACCCTTCAAGGGGTTAAACAGGGCTGTATAAGCTGCAATAAGTTTGTATAGGAAAACATATTTTTCGGTCAGATTTACTTGAAACTTGGCCTAAATAGACTACAACACAAACAATTCACTTTTTTTAACGTGCATTTAAGAATTTTCCAGAATTTGACCTTTAAGGGAGTTTTAATGTTTGTAGAGGAAAGTGGCATCAAAATCTCATTTACGCCACACTGTGAGGCGATTCATAAATCCGATACTTCGTGAGTATATTATAGAACCTTTGTACGAAAACATCCAAAGTTCCCGACCTTTTGGGCGTTTTTCGAAATGAAAAAATTACCAAAACAGATATTTAAAAAATAAGCGAAAATTTGTAAAAAATGTACATCTCTTCAGAAAATTTAACAAATATGTTACATATGATCGAAAAACATTTTCACAGGAGATTTCTGTAACAATTTATTGCTTGAACAATTTTTTGATCTTTTTTCGGCACCTTCGTAATTAAAAAAAAATGATTACATCCAACAATTTGTTTTTGTTTAGTAAACAATAAGATCAAATACTTGCAATTTATTTTAAAAATTATTTTCAAACTACGTTTTGTGTCCGGGGGGGGGGGGGGGGGGGGCTCCGAGTCCAGCCCTCCGGGGGTCGCTCCGCCTTCGCCAGGGGCGCTGACCTCACCGAGGCGTTGCACCCGCCGGACTTCCCGCGCGCCAGTAGTGAACACCTTTTGCCTACACACAGTGCCAGAACATACACATACACACACACACACACACACACACATCCGAACATTTTTCTTAAATATGGTTTTTCGAAATTTGGAGACATTAAAAAAAACGAAAAGCCGTTGAAATAGTGCACAAATCCGCTCCCCTGAGCCGAATATCGACTTTTGTCACTCTTGAAGAAGTGTTTCTTTTGGTCGAAATATGAAGGCCACTTGGTCTAAATTGGGGGCCACAGATATTGTAATATCCCGCCCAAAACCAAAAAATCCTAAACCTGCAAAAACCAAAACAAACAAATGTCGATAAAGTAGAGATAGCAGAGTAGCGCTCGACGATAGATATAAATATGTACACGCGCGTAATTTATCAATTAAAAAAATTTTATATTTCGGAAACTTTTGCGATTAACCAAAAATCCATTTACGTCGTGACTTATATTATCGGAAAGAAGTCCCGTCCAAAATTTCAGCTAAATCAGAGCTAACAGCTATCCGGAAGTACCGCCAATGATTTTTTTAATTTTCGATACAATTACATGAATTCTTCAAAGAGCTTCAATTTGTGGTAAAAATAGTGACATCGAGATTTAAAAAACCCCTTTTAAAGCTGCGACGATCAACTTTGAGTATCGTCGGCCGATTTCAACAAATGCTCATTAGAGCTATTCGAATTTGGATCTAAAGAATGAATTTTCCGGAAAAATCAAATAGGGAAAACAATTATTTAGTCGTAACATTCGTACACTTAAGTTAGAGAGCTTAAATTAGCTCTCTAAATTAAATTACCTCAAATAATTTGTACTATCGCTTGAAGCGGATTTCAAATATCTTCTGACGCCCTCTAGAGTGGCGCGTCGCGACATAGTCTCTCGGCATAGTAGGCGCCGTTTGCTACGGTCCTCTGTGTCGCGATAAAAATCCCAAGGCGATGTGACATACCGACCAAGCCCCAACCACGAGGCACTTCAAAATTCCCTTCCAAGTTTTCTCCCAACCGACGCGTTTCGGGGAAAAAGCCGCAACGATATTGCGCTTTTATTGAAATGCAAATAGAATCACATTCTACCTTATTTTGCAAAATTATTTCCGATCGGACGCGGACGGGACTTTAACTGACTGGGCATTCTTCACGTCGTCCTGAAAATCGCATCAAACTTCACGCCAGTTACGTTTAAGATGGCCGCTGTTGTAAAAGACGTTTATCAGGCTCGGACATGAGTGATTTAACGCGCAATATACATCGTGTGAATCGACCGTGATAAAACGCGGTTTCACGTTTCCTTCGAGTTTCTTTTTCCTTTCTTTTTCCTCCGATTCACAAACTCGAGCTCCGGAAGTTTCGTCTTATTTTTTTTAATCGTCATTATGACAAAAGGAGCTTGAATGCAACGAATTCACGGGGTTATGAGGATACCTCGGCAGGGCCAAGGAATTCCACATCAGTAAAATGCCCGATGCGTAACAGTGCCCTTTGTTCTGGCTAGTGAAGCGAGCGACAGTGGAGAGGAGCCGAAGAAGAAAATAAAACGATCGGAAATTTCGGTGTACCAAAATCTCGCGAGAATGAATGAGAGTCATTGTGTGATAATAGCACAGTAGTACAATATATGTATATATATATATATATATATATATATATATATAAAATTACGTATACGTTATATATATATAATTTTATTTGCGGTTAAGTTTAGAGAAAAATGGCGAGTGATCTGTCGAGCGTTTGTACCGACGATATTGAGCTATTCGACGAAAAGGAAGAGGGCGAGATATCCCTCGAGGACGTCAGCTCCTCCGAGGAGAGCCATCCGAACTATAGGTTAGGTTTTCGCAATGCCGGAAGATGCATGAACTGTGCAGCGCTCCAACAATGCTCACCGTGGTGCAACTGCGCCAGGATCGCTCGGCGGAAATTTCACCTCAGACAAGGTACGTTTCCTCTCAAATGCAACGTGACCTTTTATTATTGGCCCTCCTCATGGCGATGCGTTTGTCAAACTGAAGGGGCAATCGCATGAGCTGACGCTCCGCATTCTGCCAGTAAGTTTTCTGGGTGGATTGAACATCGAGATGGCAAGGAGATACCTTCTTTTTTTAATGCAGTTCTCGTGCTACGCCAGTGTGGCAAGGTTTCCCTGGCAGTCTCCTTCTGAGTGACGTTTGTATTCTTTGGATGTCCGATCTTGCTTGAGGTAGAATAAGAGAGCCCATTCAAGAGCAAACATCCATTCCAGTTTTCGGATGAGCAATCATTTTGAAAAAGCAATGAATTTACCTATTTTCAAACTACATATGTAGAATATCTTACTATATAAAATTGAAAAAGCGGACAGTAAATTAATTGACAATAAGTGTTAGGATGGCCATCTTGCCTGCGGTAGCCAACATTCAGCAGGGCTAGGCCAGGGCACACACGAACTCTTGATAAGTTTGTGAAAACGCGTACCCGTATACCAACATCCGAACGTAGGGTCTGTACACGTTGCTGGCTAGCACAAACGATCGCTTGCCATCGACAAACTTACTGCTACTGTTGACAGCTCAGTTCTTTCAATTGGTGCACTGTACAAATCAAAGATTCAGTCAAATGAAAAGTCAGCTGCGCTATAAGGGATGTTTTGTGAAGACTAAAGTTCTTAAAAAGTGGTTTGTGGAATGTGCATCGTTTGCAGCATTTGCACCATTGGCACATCATCCATATTCAATCATTTACCCAATTATGTTTTATCATGTATTTCATACTTTGGCACTCTCATAAGTTCAAAAGTTTATGGTTAAAAATAATCATTTTTTCTTCATAATGACTGTAAAACATGCATCATCATTCCACCGTTTTTTATAAGCTTGTATCTTGTCATTTTCCATTATGAATAGGAATACGATATCCTCCGGGACTTGTCCTATGCAGGGTGTGTTACAAGAGCCAATTTGGTACTTAAGCAGTTTGAGGACTTTTCCAAAAAACGACGAGAATTTTTTTCTTTTGCCATGAGCTGCTTCAATTGGTCACTACTATTGATATTCCGTTAAGGGAGTCTGACATTTTCTATTCATTTCATCAGTTCGGGGGTTTTGAAGTTCGTGGAAACATGTAATAAAATAGGGCATTTTTTAATATTTTGATGACTATAATGGGGGTGGAAGGTGGGGGGGATTTATAGAAGAAACCTTCCTGAATACAATGCCGAAGAAAAATCGCGGCGGTCACTTCCCCCTCTACCCCTGCAGCTTGTGTTCAGGGTTATTTGGGTTGTTATAAGGGCCCCAAAAGTTATCAGCACAGTACACTTGTAGTTCAATTAAATATATTTAAAAACTACATTAAGTTTGATCCCAGCCTCGTAGTCAGAGAATACACCCGTGATACAGCTCCAGTTGTACAGGGATATCACACACACACACACATGTATTAAAGCGGGTCGTATGTGTAGGAATCTGTGGCCCGGATTAATGTCTCGAGGAAACACAAAGTAGCCCCGCAACTGGGAACCGAACCTGGGACCAGCTGTATCGGTATAGGTTTCCCGTAGCTTCCTTAAGCCCATGGCAGACATGTCACAGTGAATGCGACACAGAGAGGGGAGGTTGGCTGCAGCCGCAAGGGAGGGAAAATGGAATAATGTTAGAAGGAGAAGTAGTCTGCACAGTGGAATAGAATAGTTTTCCGCTGCTTGGTATTTCTTTATGTAAATCGATCTATGCATTGCTTGTACTAGTCAAAGAACAGGGCCAGTTTCACAGACAGTTGCTACAGGGAATGGCTGAAAAGTTGCTAACTTCGATATCTTAGGTCTCGTGTTACAAAGGGTAAATATCAGGGCCTTCTCCAATTTGACAAGCAGTTGGACATTATCGTTCTTTCTGATTACCATGGATATTGATAAATTTCGTCGGGTGAGGCATTCGGGCGAGAACTACCTTCAAAATCTGAGGAAGGTATTTTCTAGAAACCTCAGTCGTTTGAGAGTAAAAGTCATTTGGAAAGCAGCTATCTCCCTCATGCTCTGCAACTGAGCTGCACTCAAGGCAGCTTAGTCGTAGTGTGTTGTTTTCTCAAGAAGGTACTGCCGAACGCTCCTCTGTCAGCTGGGAAACTTACACTTTATTCAACGTTCGTCCAGTACTTGTGTGAAGATTCAAGGTCGCGTACTGACAACTTGCAGCAATGTTAAATTAGGCGGTACACCATTGGTGTACATGCGTCGAAAGACACGGCAGCGTCTAGACGCGAAGTTATAAAAATATAATAAATATATACTCTGTCTGAGTGATCAACACACCATGATATTGCCACAGTTATCAACAATTACCTGCACGATAGCTTTCGGAACTTTTCTTAGTGGAATTTTGACGGTATGCAATGGTCTAATATCGAAATGCGGGTTTCTCTTACGGTTAGAACGTGGTTCTCTTCGATTTGTGATTAGCTGGTAAACTTTTATTGGGCGTCTCTAAAAAAAAACCCGCAATAGCACTCGCTAAAAAATATCCTCCAGTAATGGTAGACGCAACATTTTCAAAGCAATTCTAAAGCTGTTGAGAGTTCACAGTACCCTATGAATTTTCATTGACTCGTCGACCTCGCGCTTCCTCGCGTAAGTTCGGTCGCACCGAATTCGCGAAAAACGAAAGATAGAAAGCAGATAGCTCGCGCGCACGAGCGTGCTCCTTCCGTCACTGTACTAACCAAGCAGAAGTTCAATTTCTTCCCAAAGATGCGGATCACGGTAAGGAGAATCGTCGCAACGCAAAGGATACGAGCGGCGGTTATGGCAAGCACTCGGTCTCGACGCTGCAGGAGAAGAACGACGACGAGGATCTCGTGCCGATATCGAGCGACAGCGACATGGAGACGGTTGGTTTGCCGGGCAATTCGATGCACGTAGCAACTCGCACCGCTACGAAATCGTCGAAAGTACGTAAGAAAAAGAAGAAAAAACGTAATCGCGGGAGTAGTACGGCGAGGTTCGAGGCCGCACCGGAGAGCGTCATAGACGCTTACGACATCGGCGAGGAAGCGGCGATCGCGAAGGCGGTACGGGTCGGCTCGTCGAGATCGCACCATCGGGAATCAGCGTCGCCGCGTTGCAACGTCGCTTCGGCTTCTCTCGTTGAGAAAAAGCTGTTGCGATCGCCGTCGCGTCGCTATCGGACCTCGACACGCGGCGCGAAGCCGCGTTCGCCCCTCAGGCGATCCCGATCACCGGTTCTCAATCACGCGAATTCGACGGCGCGCAAGATATCGCGAAAATTGAGAGCGTCGCGCAGAGACGCGTCGCGTTCACCCGTGAGAGTTGATTTGTCACGCGAATCGCGGGACTCTGCATCCTCGGCAACTCACGTCGACATTTACGCGTCCAAGTTGTTGAAGAAAGTTCGCCGTCTCGGGAGCGTCGGCAACTTTTCGCCCAAGAGCAATCGCTCGCGGAGCAAGGAGCACTCGTCGTTAAAGGAGAAGCTCAACAACATGATGAAGAACGAGGAGTACGTTGCTGCTCGCAGTGACAAGAAGAAACTGTCGAGCCGCCGTAGCACGGGCTTGGTCGAGCACGACAACAACAACGTCGCGCACCGCGAACACCTGGAGGACGACGACGTCGAGGACGACGACATCGAGTCGTTGCGACGCGCGGCTCTCGAGACCAAGCCGAAAAAAAGAGAAAACAAGAACGAGGAAGCGACGAAACGAACGAGCGAGCCGATTACGAGAGTCGAGGTGAATCTGAGCGACGACAACGACAGCGACGCACTCGAGTTACGCATGATCGCTCTGCACTCCGCGGTCATGAACAAGCATCGAAATCGCGTCGAGCGTGGCTTGGGCTCAAAAAATCGCCGCTTCGACGCTAAAACGAGAAACGAGAGTCCCTTCGGACGAAGCTTTCTCGATGCCATCCCTATACCGGACGACCTCTCCAACACAAGCGGCCAATCCCCGGTATCTGAATCACCCGCATGCAATGGCGAGGTGAACAATCCCGAGGACATGGAACTCGATACCGATGTCGAACGTGAAAAGGACTCGATGCCGTATTCGCCTACGGACCATTTGACGATCGGAAAAATTGACAACGAAACGGTCGTTGCGCAGCCTGGGCCGGTACTTAACAACGAAACAATCGGTCAGACAAATTTACCCGAGGAATCTCGTGTTACTAAAGATTCGGCCACTTGCGGGACTTGGACCGACGCCTCCGAGACAGCCGCGACGAATCCAAAGATCTCGACGTTGGTAACGAAGGGCGCGATCAAAGACGCGGTAAAGTGTCGATCATCAACCGAGCGTTGCACGAGCGTCGAGAGTCTCGTCAATTACCTGGAAAATCCTGACGGTCCTTATTCACCGTCCAAAGCGGTGGAAACTTCGAAGAATGATCGTGCCCTGCGTTCCCCGTCAAAGAGCATGATCAACGTTGAAACCCCGTACTCTCCTACCGACGCGCCAATTTACGATCCCGAATTAACGCGTTTCTCACCCGACGCGAGCCTCCATTTGTCAAAGAATTCGAGAGCACTCGGTGCAACCAAAAACACCGACGAGACTTCTGAATCAGGCGGCGAAATACCGTATTCGAAGGTCTCGTCGAATCTCGTGCCGATGATGCTCAATATGTCGATGAACGACGACGAAAACCCCGGCTGCGTCGCGCCTAAGCTCGCGACAGCGCCGAACGACGATCGTCTCGCCGAACGTCCAATCCCGAAGAACGCTGCGGCCGATTTTTATTCCAATGACACCGAGAGCATGCAATTCTACCAGTCGATTATCGATGAATTGCCAGAGATCGATTTGGACGGAAGCCCACTCGTACCTGTAACGAAAGAATCCTCAAATATCGAATTCAATATAGCCCTGAGTGCAATTCCGGACCAAGAGCCGCCCAGCGAGCCTCTCTATCTCCAAGGACTTCCCGAAGTCACGCGCGAGGCGAACAAGATTCCTACCCTCGTGAATAAGACCCTCGTGCCGTCGTCGATACTCAAGACAAACAAACAACTGCAGCAACCGCTCCTACCGAAAAAAATCGAAAGTGTCGTTGAGCCGAGCTTTAAAAGTGCCGAGATGCGACCCGTGAGCGACACCGAAATAGCCGGCCTCAAATCGACCAAAACTTTCAAGCCGATAAAACTCTGCCCACTGGCGAAGAAGCCACATGTTATGACCACGAACGTTGCCGCTTTTAACTCGTCACTCGACGACGATACGATCCCCGATGGATCAGCGAACGACAAGTCAAACCATCCGAGCGCCGAAGGGATCAAGGAACCCGCACAGAAACCGGAGACGTCGGTTGACGCGACAACGCCAATGTCGTCGACAGCGCTAAAGAATCCCCCAAACCCCGAGGATGCGAGTAAGAAATTGATGGGGCTCAGCGCCGACCAAGTCGCACCTCACAGTCGAATATCCGAGTCAACGGGTACGGTAAGCTCGAGAAGTACGAGCAAAGTCAAGGCGAAGAGCGTGGAGAAATATCTTGGTGATACTTTGGAAGATCGAACGAACTCAAGGAGTCGTCGAGCCGCCAGAAGAGCTTCGAGTTCACCGGTGTTACGCGAACGAAATCCCGTCAAACGAAGATCAAGCGAGCGAACCTCGCATCTGCCAGATCTGACGATGAAAAAATCGGAAAAGACGGTGCGTAGAGATTTCGTCGAGTCCGGCAGCGAGGCTAACGCGAGCAAAACTCCACGGAAGAGAAAAATCCGCACGGGTAGGCACAAGCTTCATCCAAGTCGCGAACGAACGGACAGTATCCCGGGAACGGGAGCCAAGTTGGTGGCTCGTCGTAGCAGCGAATCAGCGGAGAAAAGTAAAAACGAAACGATGGACCTTGACGAGAGCGTGAATTATACCGTCGAGGGACGAGACGCCATGGATCCGGAAGTGATCCGGAAGGATCCGGAGGTCGCCTCGGCTAGTCTCGAAAAAAACAACAAAGAAGAAGTCACGAACCAAGAGGCAACGTCATCGGACAAGCGCGATAAGAAGGATGAAGCGGATAAAAAAAGAAGAGGCAGTTTAGATGAAGACGAGGAAGCTCTAAGAGCTTTGTTGCTGGCCTCGTTGCCGAAACGTGCGAAAATCGCGGAAACTACCACACCAGAAACGATAAATCCTATCATCAGAGTTATGAGACTCTCGGATCCAACAACGACGGACACGAGTTTGGAAAACTCGACGGAGAAATCGACAAAAGCTTTGGGCAACAACTCTCCGACGTTCACGACTCCAACACCACTCATGCTGTCCAATCAATCTTCGGGCGCGACTACGAGCTCCGCAACTTCGAACAAAGTTGCGGACACACACGTGACGACATCGAAGAACGTGGACGCAGCAAAAAAGATTCCCACAAACGAGACCAACGGGTCGTCGTCCAACTCCTCCTTGACGCCTTCACCGCTTACACCGAGAAAACGTTCCGCTAGCGTTGCCTTGAAGAATCCATCGAAGAAAATCGTGAAGAAAGCTTTGCCCGCGTTGGCGAGTACGAGGGTCGTCAATAACGCGAAAAAATATCAAAATGCTATGCTCCAGAAGAGACTCAATTTGCAGAGAGCTGCCACGTCCTACAACGCCGCAACGGGCTCAAGAAACAGAACCCTCAACAATATCAAGAGCTACGAGAACGCCCGGCCATCCAGCCCGAAAATTACGAACGCCTCTTCCAAGACTCAGAGATTGGTGATCAATTTGGAATCGGACACGGACAGCGATAGCGAACTACCTGCGTCGCGTCTAGAAACAAAGTCGAGCACTAGCTGCAACAATACGACAACGTCCGAACAGAAAAAACCATTGGCCATACCCACTACCGATTTCGAGGAGAGCGTCGTACAATTTCTCAAAGATCAGAGAAAAAAAATAGAATCGATCGCAGTTACGACGAGCGCCGTAGCTTCGAACGTTACGGCGAGTTCAACAAAATCACCTTTACCTTCGTGCTCGGGAGCTAAAGATATAGGAATGTATAGCACGCCTCTGGTAAGATATTGGAATACTGTGGTTTTATCTTTCTATGAACCCCTTTGAGTTGAATATTCATTGGACAAGGCATTTAAAATCCTACTTAACTCCAAAGTCATCAATGGACTGCCTTCCATACCAGTAAACTTTTGGTTAAACAATCTCAAAAAGTTCATGAGAAAAGCATTTAGTGATAACTTTGATGTAAAATTGTTGTGGATACCTTAAGGGGTACCATCTTCGGCCGGAAACTAGGATGGGGACTTTGAAGTCGATTAAAAAAAAACAATCAACTTTATGGGAAATTCCGATTTGGTCCTGCGAAATATTCGCAAACAGAGTGTAGACGTTTTTTAAAAGTATTTTTCTCGATATAACATGACAGCACACTAGCAGTCTATTCACAGCCAACTTTTTGCCGAAGTCTCTCGGGGTCGAATTTTTGGAATTGAACCCGGAGCAAAGTGGGAAGGTGTTGGTAATGTAGATACACTGGAGAGGTATCAAAGAATTGAAACATATCTTTGTAATTAACATCGCTATAATGTTTTCTGTCTTTGAAACACGATATTTTTTTAACCCTTAGTACTCTCTAGTTTCTTATACATACATGAAGAAACGCTTCGGTTCTTTGCTCCAGACTGAATCCGAAAAGGTTGAAAAAATCACAGTGATGGGCTTTGGGGACGAGATAGATAAAAGCTTAAAAATTGTTTTGCTCTCTTTCTTGCGTATATTCCAAGGAACAAATTGTTAATTTACAGTAAAGTTTTGTCAGTTAAAACAAAATCAATCTCAAATACTCCATTTGAGTTTTTGGTCTAACGTGGTGATGTGGCCCCTTAAAATAACCAATTTCGAATAACCTATTATTAAGTTGTGGAGCTTTCATATTTGCGAGAATGCTCGAAAAATGTTCCGTGTCGTAAACGTAATCGGGTTACAATGTCTTACGCATCCTTTACGTACCCAACGACCTAAGAAGCCGCTCTACTTTGATGCGTGATCCGATATACACTCGACGGCGTTTTTCTCTCTAATATTCCTGGAGTTTTCATTTTTAGGCGGTTCGTCGTCACTTGCCAGTTTCCCAGCAAGAAGAATATCGTCGCCTCAAGCAGCAAATAATAGAACGCGAGAGGCAGATACAGAAGACGATTGACAACGGTGCAAATTCGCCATCATCACCGGCCAGTCCTATCGTTGCGGCGACAGTGCCCGCCAAAAGTTACGCGCCGAGAGTCGCGCCTGAAGTGTCCGTTACGCATGTTGCGTCAAGCAGTGAAAAACCTCAGGAAAAAATAGACTCCATTGGAGCGAAATCGAACATTACCAAAGTTTCCAAAGCAATTGTACCAGAAATGTCTGTGCCATCGCTCTCGAACGTCGCGGCGTTTTCGAAAGTGATTCCGCAGTCACCGAGCGTTGTCAAGAAGCCTGCGATCACGTCAACTCCCAAGGGTCCCATTGATATCGCTGAGTCCGCTAGTATCACAAAAGTTGCCCCGGCCAACAACACTGCGGGCAAAAACACTGTCCAGCCTAAGACTTGTAACACTACGGTGGGGACGGTGCACCCCGAAAATGCCACGAAGTCAGCCAAGATATCGAGTATTTCTTCGAGATTCAACGGCCCGCCATTGTCGAGTGCTTCGGTAATTCGGAATGGCAGCCTCCAGTCTGCTTCGTCCATGAATAGCGTCAATGCAGCGAGCTCCGCGATTGGCAGCTCCTCCGGCTGTCTGAGAGCCACTCAAACCCTGACCATTCAAATACCCAACGACAAGATCCAAGTGGGCGAATCGCCCGCGGCGACTGTCAAAAATAAGTGCGACGAGACTAGCGAGGCCTCGATCAATTCTCCAAGAAGTCTCGGGGCTCTGAGAATTCTCTCGAAGAAACAGCTGAACGATAGATCCGTGAAGATTCAGGTCGAGAGAAGTTCCGGAGATCGAAGAGTAACGGTCGCCCCAACCAGAAACCTCCGTGATTCGTCATCCTCATCAATCGACGTTTTCGCTCCAAGCCCCTCACCCAAATGTCCCGACGATAGAGCCGGACAAAATGTATTCTGTGATAGCAGCTTAAGCCTTAACGAGCGTTGTGGAGCAAGAAGAAAGGAGACCTCATCGAACAATGAGGACGAACGTAGCATCAGTGGGTCCGAGGCTTCGACTCTCGTACTCTCGCGTAACGAGAACGTTGCTGGCAACAATTCGAACGCCTCAACCCTCGTTCTGAGCAATGACGCCTCGCAAATTCGCGGACACTTCGAGTCAACGAGATTGTGCGATGAGGACGTTTTTACGAATGCGAGGAGCAAACAGCACAAAACTGAGGGCACAGAAGCGTGGGACAAAATTCGTTCGGATGTTACAGACGAACTTAAGATTTTAGAGGCCCTCTCGGCGGATGAGAAGGAACAACTTTTGATGGAGAATCAGGAAAATTTGGTGGCGAAGAGGTGAGTCGAACATTCGTAATTGTACGTAGAATGCTCAAACCTCGCAACGTTACATTTGAATTCTCACACCGCACATAGGGATATTTTGCCAGTCTGAACGGTCAAAATTATTTCGTTTCATTTTTTTATTTGGGGCCGCCCATATATTACGTCATCGATTTTTGCTAATTTTTACCCCCCCCCCCCCCCAATCATCCTATCCTTCCTATCGTTATAATCCAATTATCGTTACTGTCATCCAACGACCAGACCCCCCCATTTTAATATGACGTAGTTTATGGACGGCCCCTTTGTAATTACTCACTAATTGACCTTAAGCTATAAGAAATGTTTTGCGATGAATAATGTGTCCTAAAATATTGGGTGTTATAAACCGGTGCAATGGTCTAGTGGTTAGCGTGCTCGCCACTAAACCAGCGGACCGGGAGGTCCCGGGTTCGAATCCCAGTCACATACGTTTCGTCGTGAAATGTTTTTCTTCGGCAGTTCGCGGCGAAATAAGACTAGTTCCACGACTGGGGGGCGAACTCGATGGCCGGCTGTATTGGTATAGGTTTTCCGCAGTTTCCCTATACCCATGACAGAAATGTCATGATGAATATAATACAGAGGGGGAAGTCGGCCGCGGCCGCAAGCGGGGGGAACAGGGAGAAAGATGGAGAAAAAAGGAGTAAACAGTAGAGGAAAGAACGGTCATAACGAGGGGAAGAATAGGTAACAAACGCGAAAAGCGTGTACCTAAGGAAAAAACCAATTGAAAAAACATTGGGTGTTATAGACAAAATTAATAAAACTATATTTTTAACTTATATTTGTATTTTTCTCTCAAACTAAACTTAATATAATTTATATAACTAAGATGATGATGAGTGCCATGGCTCTTCTTCGTTCTGCTCACTCTCTGTGTCTTCAGGAACCTCCTCCGAATCTGAATCTGACAAGGAACATCACTTAAGTGTCCGCCCACGCTTTTGTTGAAACGCATATATGTGACAAAACATTGAAAACGATTAGACACGATTATTGTATAGTGAATTTTTCATTGCTTTACATTAGAAGAATTTCGGTTTTTGTTTCATTCAGATCGGTGGACTGCTTGTGGGTGAAACTGCAAAACCACCCCTCAATATGCCTTTCTTTAAGGGGTGGTTTCCCCCCTTAATACCGTTCTTTCGCAGATGAAAAATAGTAACGGTCTAATAGTTTTCAATGCTTTATCACATATGTGCGTTTCAACAAAATCGACGGCGGTCACTTAAGTGATGTTCCGTGCGAGTCATCTTCAGAGTCAGGTTCAGCGGGAATAATCAATTCAATTGCATCCTTCGTGAACGGCAATGATTTGGGGGGGGGGGGGGGGTTGGTCTTATGGAATTCGTAATAGCCTGTTTATAATATCAGGGTTACACTCCGCCCGAATATAAATTATCTATTCTTTTCACATCATGGTTGTTCACCCCTGACTAGAAAAAGTGCCGATAACTGCGGCTGATTTGATGATGATTATATTGTACAAACTATCACCTCGCAATAACAATTGAAATAATGACCGGGACGAATCCGAAAATACAACAAAAAGCTTTTTATGGGTGAAGATCTGATAGAAAATTTAACAAGTCTGAACTCTTTTCAAATGACAAAAATCAATATTCCATTAACAAATAACGCAGTAAAATGTTTCAAAAGTATGTGTCCTCACCTGTTCGATCCAAATCCGCAACAATATTTTCAAAGAAATCGCTGTTAACAAAAATGTTTACTTTTCAACTGAGACAGTCAAACTTAGAAAGCCGAGAAAGATACGTACACTTGCAACGATGGTAAAATTCCGATTGAAACTAGAGCGCGGGTGCAACCGATGAGAGACGGGGAAGGGTTGCGTATTGTTATCTAGTCATTTAACAATAATAGTAACCGGTTATTTATACCTGCGTCAAGTTTTAGAAATTGATTTGGGCTCGTCAGGTATGTGCACCGGTGGGAGGATTGCGGAGATACAGAACGGGATTACTGTTTTTATTCTCGGTTTTTAGAGTTTCTCATGCCAATACAAGATTTTACAAACCCATTCCGTTTCGTTCTTACCCAACACTTATCACTATACTTGGTCCTGAAAGACCCCGCAGACGGTCGCCCATAATCACAATCATCAATTACGAATTTCAACAAACTTGTCATTTTTTTGAACGAATATTTACTCGAAAAATAGCAATCATTATGTTTTTTTGCGATTCCACTGATCTCTGGTAGCGGTTTACGTTTTGGCTCCTCGTCAGCGGAAATTAATTGTAGAAATAAACAATTTACAGGATCGTAGTTCATTGGCTTTGAGAATTCCAATCATCGCATGTGGTTCCCGTCTCGCCAATGTTTACAGTACATAAACCGAGCGTGCTCTTTCCAGAGACGAAGGCAGCCCCGCAGAGGTCGATGATCATTATCCCGAGACTTATCGTCTTCTACAATCCTCCACGGGCTTAAATGTCTAAACATCCGTTGCATCCACGGCGCCTACTCCACTAGCATAAATAAACTCGCTAAAAAATCTGTCCTGCGGTTTTATACTCTCGAGTAGAAAAAATACACACGTCAATGAAATAACAAGCAGATTGATACTTAAACGATAAAATACGAAAATCGCGAGTATCCAAAAACTTAAGGATGGATCGGTAAACATATTTTACCTTGAAGCCTGAGCAGGGGGAATATTTCTCTCGCAGTACCATAATTGCATAATTGCACCGCCACTCGTAGCATTCGAAGATGTAGAGGAGACGCAGCTCGAATGGCTGAGACTTTTATTTCACGTTTGCACCATGTTGATGGTACGATGAAAAATGATTGGTCATGAATGATCAAGGCGGATACTTGAAGCCTTTCCTCTGTTTGATAGCTGCGTAAATAGCGTGATCGTTGTTTGTTTCGCTCGTCGTTTCTGTACCATCAACATCGTGAACGCAGGCTTAAATTTTCTTACACCTGTAACTTAGGAACATGGTCCTGGAGGATCTGACGGAGATGACAAGATACCTCCGTCAGTTGGAGTTCGAGCGCGAGATTCAGACAAAGTTGGTGGCCGAGGTGCGACATCTCCGGGAACAACTGAAAAGCGCGGAGGACCGCCTGAACGAGCAGCGTCGTCAGATGAACGAAATGGCCCCGCGGGTCACGAGAACGCACGAGAAAATAAACCACGGTCGTCGGGAGTGCTACAGAATGTCGAGGATATGCCAAGGCCTTGGGACCCAAGTTGTAGGACAGAATTACAAGTACGACATGAACGCGGCACTGTGCTCCATTTTAAAACCTATGTCAGCAGCTACAAAAATCCCACGCATCTCACATTGGAATCAAAATTGAATGTGAAATCCCATTTTGATATTCCCAATCTTCTTTTGTACTTGACTTTAATGATCCTATCCCGTCCGGTCGTTATCGCACTCCTCCAGTTCCATCGCCGAGAGTTGCCCACAGCCATTCGTTTTCACAGCCACGTACCGACCGCGTGTTCGTTACCTTTTTCTCCATCGTTATTTTCTCCCCCTCTAATAAGAAAATCCTTTCCATAATATCCGGTCGATCGAGTGAAACTGAATGACGATTGAACGCGTTACAGGGTACCGGTCACCAACGCACGTTTGTTGAACGAACAACTGAAGGAGGTTGCCGCTTACACGCGACAATTGTCGAAAAAGAAAGTGCCCGCGTTGAACAATGTGCTGAACAACACCAGGGACGTGTCGCTGTCGCCAGCACTCGCCAGCATCGTATCAACGCCTGACAATTCCATGGCGTCCTTGAGCGAGACTGTCAATCGTCTGGACACGCCGAGCACGTCAATGAGCGAAACCGACAACAATGACGATACCTACGAAGACACTGTACTGACGAGAGAGAACGAGACTTCGATCGGCGACTCAGATGAACCGACTAACGTGCCGGAACTCGAGGACGAGAAGAGAAAAGATTCGTCGTCGACATGTCTGCCCGATGTATCTGCGGAGAACGAAAACGAAGAATCGAGCATCATCGAAATGACAAATCCATCAAACGAAGTTGAAGCTTCCGGCTCCGCCTATATTAACGAATCGATCAGTGCTATCGAAGTATCAACCGTGTCCGAAACGAATGCTCCGTCCGAGAAAATGGAAACTCCTAGTCCGATGAAAACAAATTCTCGCTCCGAGGAAACGGAAGCTCCTAGTCCGATGAAAATAAATTCTCGCTTCGAGGAAACGGAAGCTCCTAGTCCGATGGAAATAAATTCTCGCTTCGAGGAAATGGAAGTTGCGAGATCGCCGGAAACGAATAATTCGTCGACGAGTCAAGTCGAAATTCCAAACTCTTCCGTGTCGAATGCTCCTCCGTCCAAAGAAACGGAAACTTCGAGGCTAACGGAAGTGGACGAAGCGTCGAAAAAAACGGAACACTCGAGCACAAACTCAAGCTGTCCTGTGGTCGACCCTCCCACTACACGAAACTTTTTTCTCGATATTACGAAAAGTAACGAACCCTCAAGTATCGGAGGAAAAAAAATCAGCACAGGAACGAACTTTGTTCCGATATTCCAAGACACCGCGGTCGATAATCGCACCAAGAATAATTTTCCGACAGTCAGCACCCGGAGATCCGAGCCACCCTCGTTTCTGGTATTGAACGATACACATACGGGCGTTAAAAAGACACGCGGTCGCTATACTTCCGTCCTTACACATTTCAGAACGCTCAGGTGGGTTAATCACGTGTTCTTAGTTTACCGCAACTAAACTTTTTTCGTCTTCGGACTTGCATGTGCGAAGGTTATCGTGCCCACATTAGAGTTGCTCATTTTTTAAGATTTATTTTTCTTTCTTTCTCGGTCAATTTAACTTGGCACTCGCAAAACCGAGGCTACAGTAAAATAGAAATCAAACTGAGATATTTTCGGAAAAACATTTGCACCTCATTCATGTTTGTATACTCTGCATTGCTTTTGCAGGTGCTCTGCCAGTTGAAAAATAAAGAAAGAAAAATCTTACGGGGATAGCGCAGCCAAAACTTCTGGACATTAAGCCATTTATATAAATTTTTTTCAAATGCAGTGAAGATTTTTAAGTATAGACATTAATTATACGAGACTGAAATGACAGACTAATTTCTTCGGTAAACAAATATCGCAAAATCTTTCTAACGTCTCTACTTGGCAGGCCAGAGCTATTTTTGGGTTCTATCATATATCGTGCGATTATTCATTGCATTGTCAACCTTACGTGGAAGCTCGTGAAAATTATGTAACGAAAAATTCGAGAGTCATTTCATATCGGAAACAAAACGCAACGTTGAAGGGGGAAGATCGTTTCAGTGAAGAATGTTGAAGGAGGCTGTTTTTTTTAAACGTAGATACGTTAAATGAATGTTCATTTTCGATGTTTCCGTAAATTTCACTACATCGTTTTCGAGAGAAAAGAAATTCAAATTTGGACAATTTAACGCATTTTCTCACAAGTGATCGGAAGAAGCTGAAGGATTGATAGACGTTCAAGAAAAATCGGTATCCTTTAACATTAACCGGCAAAACACGCGACCTTCCTTAAGGGGATAGGCTACTGTGACATCGATTTATTTGTATGTACATTAACAAAGTTGTGTACCAAATTTCATTTTAAGATATTAATAATTAGACGTGATAAACAATCTCGTAAAAGATCTTTGAAAGTGAGTGACTCAACGGTGTACTTTTTTGTTATCGTAATTTAATTATCAAAACAAAATTTTTGAATTTTTCTTTCGATTTTTCGAGGAAAATGTTAATCTTACTGTTAATAGCTAATGAAAAAAAAATGTTAAGAAGCGAAACGTCCGTCAAGACTAAACTACTATTACACTGAATATGTGTACAAAATGTATAATAAATTCGTTCATTAGCTGTCGAGAGACCGTGTACATCGTTCTGAAAAACATAGTTTCGAGCCAAACGCTATTAAAGTTTTACAACCGGTTCCATTGTTATAATCATAAGTTTACCATCAATCTGCGTTTTCTGCAGCATAGGCGGACCTTCCTCTTCAATGTGAGTTGTCTCAAGCGACAAACGCGTGTTCGTTATTTTCACAGTAACTCCTTAACTCCTTAACACATTTTCTTACGAAGAATCGGTTGAAGCTGAAGGATTCATATGCGATTAAGAAAAATCAGTATCCCTTAACATATGCCGGTGAAACGTTCGACCTTAAGGAACGTCGAACGTTTGGAGATCGACTAATTGCAATTCAAGACTTAGACAAAATGTGCTATCTTTTAGAATAAAATTTCCTCGCAGCAGAAATAAATAATCCGCAAAAATCGATGCAAGTTTTTCTGCTTGCGATAGTGCGCGCAATTCCCCAAGAAACGCATGCGCCCTAATGTTTTTCAACCCTAAACACGAACGGTGTTTTGTCAATGCTACATTGTTGAGGGAATCTCTGTGTTTTCTTCGGTCAAATTCAGGAACGCCGATCCGAATGGGATACTGTGCCCTTACGAACTCATGGGAACGTGCAACGACGGAGATTGTCAATACTATCATTTCGATCCCGATCGTCAGTGCCAGTAGCTTATCCGTTGCTACACAAACCAAAAAAAAAGAGATCACCATGAAAACTCGAATACGTAAGGTGGTTCTAATCTTTAGTTGGCCATAAAAACCCAAACAATACACGCGACGGGAACTCTTTCCTCAAGAAAAAAAAATCATACGTCGCTATAGAAAGTTCTGCCAAGTGCAAGCTCACTTTTACTGTCCGAAATTTGATATTATTTTTATCGTGGTACCGAAAACTTTTATCGATTAGTCGCGTTCTTGCTTATTTTTTTCTACATTTAAAGGGTAACACCATTACGGTAGACTGAAATATGACGACTGAAGTTTACTGATTGAAAACTAATAAACCTTGTGGTAAAATTCGCAGCTGGCTGAAATTACGACACACGGGTTGTCTGTCCGGAGCCTTCTTTCTCACTAAAACCCTCCGCGCTGGAATTTTTCCGGTGTTGAAAAATATTGAAGAACCTTTTTGCAATTCCACATTTTTTAGACATTTTTTGTTCCGAAAAATCGTAAATGTGCATTTTTTCTTCAAGGGCCAATATTCTAAAAACCTAGGCACTTTTCTAGTGGTTTTGTATTTCCATCGTGACATTTTCGGTATTTTGCCCCAAATTGAATCATTAAAATTGTGAAAATTACACAGCCCAAATCTTCAGCGAAAAAGTAGCTCCAACGGTCGGCCAGTGCGTCGCTATTTCCCATTGAAAAAAGTATTCTCATTTTTCGTACTCCTTTTTAATGTGTATCTGAAGAAACGGATTTTAAATATCCCAAAGTTCATGAATTTTCTAAAGTCAACTTCAGTCCCTATGTCCGTTTTCGGTTCAACCCGGTAGTGTTTCCTTCAGAAAACATGAGGAGGGTCGGTATGGGGGGCTGAGGAAGAGTATCGAAAATGGCTATCGCGATGTATACGTAAGAATTTAAGATTCGTTTCCGTTTTCGAATATTTCAGGCACCCGGATCACCGGCGAACGATATTTTAAAAATCACAACACTGAAGATAATTGGCTTCGGTAATCCGGTCAATTATTCGCTGCGCTTCCAGATGGTAAGTTTTCTTCATGAAAAAAAAACCACCAAAAAACAAGAAAAAAACGAACTGAGAGAAAAAGTCGCGATCCACAGAACATCCCGTCTGGACTTGTTGCATAGATTGAAAAGAAATTCGAGATTCACAAGTCTTTTTTTTCTTTCTTCTTTGACGCTCAGTTTGCCTCGACATTTTTTATCATTCCGAGTGCGTGTACGCGTCCGTGTGTGTATGCGTTAAAATTTACGATTAATAAAAATGTAAAAGGGATTTTAAAAAAAGAAAAATTCGACGCGAGAACGGCACAACGTCAAGAAGTCTGTCGAGTGTTAAATAATTTCGAAAAAAAGATTATATATATATTGAAAAGAGAAATAAAATACCTGCGGATCTATGAAGCGGGGAAGAAAGATAGATCGTGCACGATTGTTGAACGCCCCACTTATGTGACACGATGTGTGGAAATGTACAAAGAAGATTCGAGTCGATGAGGCGCGAGACCCTCGAGGCGGCGCCTGGAGTGCCGTGATTTAATGTTAGTACTTTTTTCCCCTTTATCTGTTTTTATTTTTATTTTTTTTCTTCAAATATTCTCTACGCTACGTACATACCTCATACAGTTAACACACGTCTCTGTACCTGTACAATAAATTTTCAATAATTTTTTCATCAAGCCGTTCTCATTTACCCGATAAAAATGAACCCTCGATTCTTCGATACACGCACGCGTGCGTGTTCATACCGATAAGCGTGTAAGTTGAAAATTTCATTTATTAACAATTTTTTTTATCACGGTACGGTAATGATTTGTCAAACGCCGTAACGGTCATCTGGTGATTGACCTATTGGGATTTTTCCGGGCCAGGCGAAGCGTCCCTCCGCGCGCAAATCGTCCCATCGCTCGACCCACTCGTTCGGGCACACGGACGTGAAAACGTCCCGAAACCACGTGCACGCCTCGTGACCCTCGCCCAGGATCTTCTCGCAACGATAGAAGTCCGTATACATGACGTAACATCGAAGGGTTTGATTCTGCTGCTGAAAACTTTGGCAACCGCGGGGCGAAAGGAGAAAAAAAGTGAACGATCGGAGGAAAATGTATTATGAGAACAAAGAGTTTTTCTTCATGGCGTAGGCAACTAGCGCGAGGTACCGTGGATCCTCGCCGGGTGTTGCTCGAAACTTTCGCCTGGGCTTATCGTCCTCCGACGTTGTCGTCCTCTCTTTATTC
This sequence comes from Ophion ellenae, assembly GCA_963210295.1. Lineage (NCBI taxonomy): Eukaryota > Metazoa > Arthropoda > Insecta > Hymenoptera > Ichneumonidae > Ophion > Ophion ellenae. The sequence continues at coordinate 30,311,306 of OY723387.1, forward strand.
CTGTTCAAGCAAGGATCATCCCCGTCCGCCTCGTCGGCTTGCTGGGACTCACTCGTCTCGGTGCTCTTGTCATTAGCTACTCTACGAGTCAACGGTTTTCCTCTAGCAGCCGCTGCTCTCATCTCGCTTCGTCTCAATTCCTCCGGAGTTGCGTGATTTGTTGGGCGCTGCTGCTGTCGGGTTGCTTTTCCGAAATTATCACTGGCGTTATCTTGATTCGAAGTGGCACCTTGAGACGGCTTTCTCGTAGAAACTTCATTCAGATTTTCATCTTTAGACATGCCAGCACTATAATCGAGAAAAAAGGATTACCGCTGGCTTGCAAAAATATCCTCGATTCGTAGCATTCGGATGACCGATTGACATGGACTGGGGCAATTGTCATTTTAAAAACAAATGGGCAAGGACTGCGTGTGTGTGCGAGTGTATACTCGTTCGTGTATACATGGACCTGTTTCCATGTTTGCGTTTTTTCTGGTCCCTGTTCAGTATGGCAGGTGCAGGTGCTCAAACTATGAATCTGGTGAGAACCGATGAAACGGTTCGGATTTCGTAAGTTCGACATTTTTCAATCCGTACAAGTCGCCTGACACTTTAACGAACTAAGGTATTCCTTTCGCGGAAGGCCGTGTTTTGTGGGGGTATAAGCAGAGCCCTTCTGAATCATTGATAAATTACAGCGGCGCTTAAGAAGTTTCGGGACAATCGACGATATGTTACCATTGGATTCAAATTTATACAGTAAATTCTTTGTCATATACTGAATGACCCCTCTAAATTTTTAATCAATCGTCTACACCGCTTCTATAAAATTTTCAATTCAAGAAACCCCTTTAACATAGGGAGATGTCTAATTGTCGTAATGTAAAGGGAGACAAAATTGTCATAATGTCCTGAGAGATTTTACAGGTTTTCACTCAGTACATTATGACAATTTCGTCATCAGTGACACAATGTACTGCGTGATTTGACCGTTTTTCACATTATTTCGCGTGTAGAACTTCCATTCAGTGATGAGCGTAGACATCATCTCCCTATGTTCAAAAGTGTTTATTCAATTATGAATATTATAGAAACGGTGTAGACGATCAATTTAAAATTTGGAGGGTGCATTTAGTATATGATGAAGAACTCAAAAAGTACATACTATATGTACTTTTTTTGATTGAATATTTTACTAAAATACATCTATGTTCATTAAAATTATATATTTTATTTAAAAGAATGCGCTATTAATATGACACGTGTATAATTGAACTGAATACATCACGGGCATCGATTCAATACTTTCTTCTTTGGTTGAAAAAATTCAACCAAATCATATACATATTATGGCCGAGCGCCGCCGAAATTATAGGTGCGAGGAAATCCGTGGTTCTCGGAGTAACCGCTAAAAGCCGCACACGCGCTCGTTTCTCGTAAGCGTAGCACGAACCGAAAATCTACTTAAGCGCCGGAGAAACTCTACATAATATCGCTTCTCGGCCTGTTGCTAAGATCAAAGTGTAGTATCTGTTCTTATCAGTTGAATATCTGATGATCGTTCTAATGCTCACTTTTAATTGAAGATTAAAAAAAAATTGAAAACCCTTCAATTTGAAAATAAAACAAATTCGCTCAAACATTTTATTGTGACAATCCTACCCTATTCCAAAGGACTTCTTTCAAATATTTTTAGCAATTCTCCTGAGTGTATATTTATTTGAACGAATAATCAAGAAATGTTTGCAAGTGTACATAGAATCATAATAAAAACAACACTTCTCGAATTCACTAATATATTATTTTTGGTGCAATGAACATTTATTTCATCAAATATTATATTTGTTGACTACTAGAGACCAAATGCGCTGATATACACTTGTCTCTATCTCATGCAACTACTTTTGATATTGTACGGAGTACAAAAATGTTACGTCTCATGGCATATTCGTTTCGATGTAGTGAAGAAATAATTCATTCTATTGATTATATTTTTATACGAAATGAAAAATGTTGTAGCAACCGCTTAATTATTGCATCCATACATCTATGGATTATATATAGAATTATTTCAATAGAATAGAATTTTATTTGAAGGATAATGTAGATATTCAGAGAACAGAAGAGATTTTCAAATAAAATAATATATTATTTAAATCAATCATATTTTCCAATATTTTATAGTATTTTAAGAATCTCATATATCGGTAGCACCCCGCGTTCAGACATTTATATGGATCAACCATTATGTTTTTTTTATTCAATTCGTTTTTTTCTCAGTGTATTCGTAAACTTCGAATATTCGTAAACGACTCGGAGATGCGTATCTATTATTTACATTTATATTTATTTTTTATCTAGGTGTATTATATTTATTTTTTATCTAGGCGATCAAATAATGGGAGAAAACGAAAACTCGAAGACAAACGAATAAATGATAATACTGTACAAATCGTTTTTCGTCTCACTTTTCTATTCTGTGTGTGTGTGTGTTTGCGTGCGTGTGCGTGTATGCGTGTGTGTGTGTGTGTGTGTGCGCGCGCGCGTGAGTGTGTGTGCGCGCGCGCGTGAGTGTGCGTGCGTGCGTGCGCGTGTGTGGGTGTGTGCGTGCGTGTGTGTGTGTGTGCGTGCGTGTGTGTGTGAGTGCGCGTGCTCGCGTGGGTGTATGCGTGTCTGTTAGGGCGGAGTTAAAAACGGTCAATTTTGGCGGATCGTACCGTAATAGCGCGGGAAAGTTGCGTTTTAGCGTCACTAAAAAGTGTGCGAAAGGAAAAAAATTACAACAATTATCTTCTGTTCCGACAAACGCCTAGAAGTTTTGAATTTTTTAACGTGAGTTTCAAATGCAGAAAAACCCAAGAAGACCAAGATTCAACGCCCTGTGTTTATTCGAAGCGGGAAGAATGTAGCTTCCATTCGACGTTTTGAAATTAAAAATATCTTGATTACTTTCAGAGATATAAGCGTTTGAAAAACGAGTTTTTTTTATTAAAATAAAAAAATGACCAGAAATTTAATTAAGAAGAATGAATCGCCGAAATTACCAGTTAGCACTAGACAGAATTAATGAAAATTCGACGAAAAATCTTGCTTTTATTCAGTTTTTCGACATTCAAATATCTCGATATTTCCAGAAATGCGAGTGTTAAAGAAGTTTTCCGGAAAAAACTCCAACCTATCGGCGAAGGGTAGAGAACATAAAGCTGGAGTCTATTTCGTCCGTTTTGGTACGTTCCCGTGGCGCTATCTACTCTGAAGCGAAATTAAAAATTTTGTTTCGGCAACACGGCTTATCGAGTACCCCATCTGAAACGAGTACTCGAAAAACTCGAGTACTCGATAAATTTCGAGTACACCCGGCCGATTACGAGTACCCGAAAAATTCGGGTACTCGATCCGAATCATTACACGACCCGACCCGACCCGAACAATTCTGCTACCCGCTCAGCCCTAATACTCAACGATAAACTGAAATGAAAAATTTCGCGAGAATTTAGTAGATTTAGAGCATGGGTGGCCAACCTTGTGAGCATGCGGGCCAAAGTGCAGAAATAATATTTTCCATACTGCCATCGTAATGTTATATTATACGAACGCCGCATGATGTGATGATCTTTTGGTGATATGTACAATAAAAGTTAACATTTATGTTAATCTGATCCAGCTCCGCGGGCCACAATACGGCCCCCGGCGGTCTGCGGTTTGGCCACCCATGATTTAGAGATTGTTATATTTTCTCTAAAAAGTCGCCGCTACGAAAATTCTTCCGCTAGTCACATTTTTCTAAGTATTATCATTAATATTTTCGTTAAACATTCGGTGACCCCTTGTTTTTAACGTTGTTGGGAATCTTAAAAAAAATTTACACGCGTTGAGCAATTTCTATCAGGCATCTAGAGCTATTTAGTGTATAAATTATTATATAGAAATGTGGCCAGCGGGTCATCTCCATAAAGTGCCGTATGAATGAGACGATTTTTAAAGTCGTAATGTTTTTTCTAAAAGTTCGGTAATTTGGCTTGAAATTTCACCAATATACTAGGATATATTTTTACTCAATTATACACGAAAATCAGTTGATCGTTAAATATGCGGGGTCGTGAAAGGAATACCCTAACGGGTAACACCTAGCTCGTGGCCGGCTAAAAAAGAAATTTTCGCGAATTTTTTCTGGTAACCCATGGGCAGGTTTTCTATTTCTTTCACGTTAAAGTATATTGTTTTAAGTATCTTCGCAATATTTGTTTTGAAAAATATCTATAAATGTGGTGGATACAATTGCTGGGCACAACGCTGTTTGAAAAATGACCTTCGCGATGACCACTGCTGCTCGAAGGCAACTCATCCGAAATAAAAAAATCAAAAGCATTTTGTTTTCACATGACATCATCTAGTGCTTGGACGAAGGATTTATTAAAATATTGATTTTTCGACAAAATGGCCGCAGTCCAAGGTGAATGTATTGATTTTTTGCTTAAAAAAACGTTGTATTTTCGTTGGGAAAAAAACTGTGCATAGAAAAAGAAATACCTTCGATCAAGCACTGCTTTTTGATATGTAAAGAAAGCTCGTAAAGTTTGGAGTTGATCAGTGCGTCTTTGAAATATCGTGTTCACCGATTTTGAAAAAGTAATTTTGAGATAAACGCGTTTAAAGTTCGCGGAACCTACCTATAGGCACCCATGGCTCCCTCAATTTTGAACGGATTGACTTGAAATTTGCAGAGGATATTTTTGAAATATTATATTTTGAGAATCCGTCGAAAACGAAAATTCGCAATTTTCAAGAATTTCAACTAGCTATAAGCCCTTCAATTTTGAGATGCCGAGCTCGTTTTTTCTATTTTCCAGTTAATCGAGTGCATTATTGATGGCTGGTTAGTATTGAATTTCGCTACAATCCCAAGTAGCACTTTCCACAATGTTTTCCAACAGTCTAACAATAAATGTGTACCAAATGTCCGCCGCGGAAGTTATCTCCAAGTTGATAACCGGTCGAAAGGATTACTTTTGGACACATGGAAATTTGTTAGTAACTTTCAGGACGTTTGGTACCCATTTAGAAAAAAATCGAAAAACTATTTGGAAATTGCTACTTCCTAGGTAGCAATTTCCTACTAGTTGTCCAGGAGTTGTCTAAATGAGTTACAAATGCCTGCTTGGAAGTTACCTATAAGTTATGACGTGTCCAACAATTATCTTTTTGGACGGATTTTAACTCGAAGATAACCTCCGGGCGGACATTTGGTACTGTTCCGTCCACACGCCTACGCCTGCTACAGCAGCGAACCCCCACCCTTGGTGTGGGGGCTAGTACCAGCACCGAGGGATAAGAAAGATAAAAACCTAGACAGGAGGGGATATAGAACTCCTAGCGTAGGAAGTTTCTTACCCATCCGGTAAGATTCAAAGAAGAAATGTAAAGGGTGGGAGACGGGAAGTTCCACCAATAACCCAGGTAGCAAAATGTTATCTAAATGGCATCCGAAAGATATCGCGAAACGGATACGGATAACTTTTTGGTTGTCCAAAAAGACGCTGCTTTGTATTACAAAACGTATCACTTATGTCCGCTTGGCAGCCCAGGCAGCATAACTGTCCAATTGGCATCGATAAGTTACCGTTGTCAGGTTACCTTTAAGACATGACCGTAAGATAACTATTCGTCATCTTTCAAATGACATCCCGTATAATGCTGCCGTAAAGTTATCTTTTTTATGATATCTTTCGGCGATGAAAACGGATGTCTAGAAGGTATCCCAAAATATTATCCAATTGATGACTTCTTTAAGTTATCAAATAGTTATCTATTTACGGTTATCTATTGTATCTAGTTCAACGTTATCCGAAGGATATCATAAAGACGAATTACATAAGACGTCTTTTTCATGACATCTTTCAGATATCGGTAATATGCTGTCTTTTAAGATATTTGGTATTGGCGGGAAATAGTAAAAAGTCATCCAAATGTTGTCCTAAAGATCACATTCAACGGATCACTTTTATCATAGTGCGAATATAGCGTGTCATATTTCATTTCACCGGCAAAAAATTGTGTGTAACAACAAGTAGTTGAAAAAATAAAGGTGTTGAAATATATATACGTGAGTGCCTTTTATCCTACTATTATTTTCGCCTCTGTGAGTACATATATGTATTTAATGTACTTTCTTTTTATTCTGAAAGCGTAGATCTGCTTTTGAGGTTATCCAAGGGATCATTTGGAGCATGGCAACCACCAAAAGACGTGACTGCAACGGGAGAGAAGTCTAACAACGACTGTACCGTCTTTATAATATTAAATTACATTTGACTTATAATTAATTAATCGATGTTTTATTTCCAATGACCTAACCCACTTCGAAACCTACATAACAATATCTTATCAATTTCTTCATGATAAAAATTAACTTATTAACAGGCTAGAATATTGAGCTATATAAATATTCTAGACTATTAATAGGTTAATTTTTAAAAAGAAATGGATAGGATTTTTTTATACATATATATCGCCAATAAATAGATATCTTTTCGATAGTACTCTTCGATACCGTTTAGATGTCGTTTTGTTAACCTCATTCGGATGCCTATTGGACAACTTTTAGATGGCAGTGGTATCTTGGCATTTTTGTGCCTTTAAGAAGATATCTTTCAGATATATCGATTTGATGACTTTGCGCTAACGTACCGACAACCGAAAAGAGTTAACCTTTTGTCGCCACTTTGTTAACCATTAAAAGGTGTCGTATGGTTAACTATCGGACACAAATAAGTTATCTGCCAAGCGGACATAAGTGATACGTTTTGTAATACAAAACGGCGTCTTTTTGGACATTCTTATTTGTCGAAATTGCAAACAGAATGTGAAATTTTAAGAAACTGGAAAACGTGGCCTTGGTGTCAAACTTGTTGTCGATTGTAACTGTGGATCGAGACAAATCAATTCAGGTCCTTTAGTCAACACTGTATTTAAGATAAATCATAGGATTGTATTTGTCATGCGGCTCTTAGGTGTTGGCGGACAAGGAATGAATTTATTTTGCAATTACATGGACATCGGCAATGGTATAGCTGAAGAAACTTACAATGGAATTTGCGCTCACATCCACGCCGCTGCGAAGGAAGTGTATGAATTCTGCTGTAAGAAAGCTGTAAAAGAAGAAAAGAAAGAGAACGAGAAACGCGAGAGACCTATTTTGAATTTGAAAGTATCTGGTGATGGAACTTGGAAAAAACAAGGATACAAATCACTTTTTGGTGTTACAACGCTTATAGGATATTACTCCGAAAAAGTCCTCGATCTGGTTGTACGAAGTAGTTACTGCCAATCATGTGTATATTAGGACAATAAATCGAAACATTCAGTAGAATATCTAGCATGGAAAGAGGATCATGACGAAAAAAAATTGCACGAAAACACATGAAGGCTCCGCGGGAAGCATGGAAGTGGAAATGATGTTCTTGAGATCGGAGGAACTATATGGTGTAAAATACGGCAATTATATCGGTGTTGGAGATTCGAATACGTTTACAGCAGTTGTTAATTTCAATCCTTACGGTGATGAACTGACAGCTATCAAGAGTGAATGCACAGGCCATGTGCAGAAAAGGATGGGAACTCGGCTCCGGAACATCAGGAAAGCTAAAAACCGGGTGGAAAAGGAAAATTGACAGAGGCTTGGGTGACAAAGCTCAGCACGTATTACGGCTTAGCTATTCGAAGAAGTGTAAAGAGTATCGAAGGCATGAAGAAGGCCATAATGGCAACTTTTTAGCACATGATATCCACAGACGACAATCCACAACACAACTGTCCAGAGGGAGATGACAGTTGGTGCAAGCGGAAGCAAGCTAAAGCACTTGGAACGGGGCCTGAAGCGCACCCTGTTCCATTACACCCCGACGTTCAGAAATAAATTCTTCCAATATACGAAGATTTATCGAAAAATGATTTGCTGACGAGATGTTTAGGGGGTCATACGCAGAATGCTAATGAAAGTTTCAATTTGACCGTTTGGCGATTGGCTCCAAAGCACCTACATTGTGGCCTGAAAGTAGTCGAGGTTGCAGCATTCTTGGCTACTGCGTTATTCAATGAAGGAAATGCAGCCCTTCTAATGCTGATGAACGGACTAAAACTTGTAGTTGGCTCGCAGAGCTTCAATTTTGCCCAGGAAATGGATGAGCGGCGCGTGAAAAGACAGAATAGACGCAGCTCGTTGGAGACCAAGGAAGCTAGGCAAGCTCGTCAAGAGGAGATGCAAGCCCGAAATCATGCGTTTGAAGAAGAAGAAGGGTTGCTATATGGTGCTGGAATAGCTTATTAACCGGTGAGCAGTTTATATAATTTATTACTGCCCTGAAATTCTCGTTTTTGGTACTTTTTTTCAAATGCGTTTTTCTCGAAACGACTTTTTTTTCATCTCCAATCGTTCTGAAAATTTGTGTAAATATTCTTTATCTAAACTCTGGGATGATATTATTATCTGAATTTTTTTTTTTAATGCAAAAAAGGTGAAAAAACATAACATTTTGTTCATACACCTCAAAAACATGCAATTTTCAACTTTTTCCATCAGAGTTTAGTTCATATTCTTAGAAAATATGTTACCACCGAAAAAAATTGAAATGATTCCAGATAAAAATTGTGACTTGCGGATTTCCCACGAGCAGAAAACTCTGATGGCGACGGTCCATGGACAGCATCTTCTAACTCCACTATTTCCGGCGGAAATAACTTGAAAAAATTACAACGTGTACTTCAAAACATTAATAAAATATCCTTCAAGTTTAAACGAATTCTAATTATTCCTTCCCTGTTAAAAAAATTGACGAAAAAAAAACTAAAATTTCGACCTCCTAAACTGGTTTTCCCCCTTGATATAGCTCAATATCCTAGACTGTTGATAAGTTAATTTTTATAATAAAGAAATTGATAAGATATTGTTACGTCGGTTTCGAAGTGGACCAGGTCATTATGAATAAAACATCAATTAATTAATTATAAGTGAAATATAGTTTAATATCATAAAAACGGTACAGTCGTCATTGGACTTCTCTCCCGCTACGGTCACGTCTTTTGGGGGTTGCCATGCTCCAAACGATCCCTTGGATAACCTCAGATGCAGACGTACGCTTTTCAAATAAAAAGACAGTACATTAAACACATATATGTACTCATAAAGGCGAAAAGAATAGTAGGATAAAAGGCACTCACGTATATATATTTCAACACCTTAATTTTCTCAACAACTTATTGTTGGATACAATTTTTTGCCGGTGAAATGAAATATCACACCCCAGGCAGCATGAATGTCCAATTGACGTCGATAAATTACCGTTGTCAGGTTATCTTTAAGACATGACCGTAAGATAACTATTCAACATCTTTCAAATGACATCCCGTAAAATGCTGCCGTAAAGTTATCTTTTTTATGATATCTTTCGGTGATGAAAACGGATGTCTAAAAGGTATCACAAAATATTGTCCAATTGACGACTTTTTTAAGCTATCAAAAATGTATCTATTGTATCTAGTTCAACGTTGTCCAAAGGATATCATAATGACGAATCACATAAGACGTCTTTTTCTTGACATCTTTTAGATATCGGTAATATGCTGTCTTTTAAGATATTAGGTATTGGCGGGAAATACTAAAAAGTCATCCAAATGTTGTCCTAAAGATGACATACAACTGATCACTTCTGTCATAGTGCGAATGTAGTGTGTCACCGTTTCACTTCACCGGCAAAAGATTGTGTGTAACAATAATTAGTCGAAAAAATAAAGCTGTTGAAATATATATACGTGAGTGCCTTTTATCCTATTATTCTTTTTGCTTCTGTGAGTACATATATATATATATATATATTTAATGTACTGTCTTTTTATTCTCAAAGTTTACGTCTGCTTTTGAGGTTATCCAAGGGATCGTTTGGAGCAAGTATACTTCGTGTCGCGACCCTCGTCCCTTGCTATTTACTTGTCTTCCTTTCCCGACGAGTTTCTCTATTCACTACAGAATTTTAAGCACCCTAATGGTACGTTGTTGGAGGTCCCGGAAAACCCTGTCCCAATAGGAATGTCTCGGACCCTCCATAAAAATAGAAAGTCTCTCGAACTCCTTGCTGAGAGCATCATAAACATCCGTGCAATAATTCTTTGCGAGCGGAAAGGCCCGCTCATAAAGCAATACACTATTCGCCGAGGGCCTCGCAAATACGAGGCCATTAAGAGAGCCATTTACCTCCGCGTTGCCGTACTTGGGGACCGATGGATGGTACGCCACAAATGGGCCGTACGTATTGGGTAGAGGTGTCAACCTTAAGACGTTTTTCGCCAATCAAGGAAATGCATGGCATTTCCCAATGAGGGGGAACCGCCCTACTGACCAGCGCGGATGAACCAAGCGAGTGACCAGAGAGTCAGTCTTAAGTTGGATAAGCGCGCGACAAGGTGAACCTTGGTCAAGCGGACAATTTTCACCAAGTATTGTATCGAGTCACCGTAGCTCTTGATACGTTTGTACGTGCGACTTTATAAGTGAATAAAGATCGTTTTTACGCTATCTACGTCTGTTCTTTACTTCTCGCGAACTTCGAAGAGTGGTGACTGCTCTCTCAGGCACTGGCGATCCTATCGAGACCCAGGTTTCCAAATAGTCGCATGACAATTTGGCGATCCTGCCAGGATATACGCTAGCGAAATTGCAACATTCTCTCACTACGTATGTCTCCGTGACGAACCGCTTCTCACGCAGATCTGGAAAAAGACTGTAATACCTGAAGATCGCTTGGCGAGAACAAAAACATAGTTAACGAGTGTTGATAGTAAAGCGAACCCTTTGCTGAAGTGATAGTGAAAGTGCATCTCAGTAAGCAGACCCAGTACCTTGAAACAACACTTCACGCGCAGTTGAAAAGGTGACTGAAATCCGCCGGAAAGTACATCGTCCAGTAAGCTGCTCGTCGATAAAAACGAATCAAAAGGAAGAAGAGGACTCCCCACTTTTGAGGAAAACGAGATCTCGCTGCAGCGGCACCCGATGACATCAGTACTTGGGTTATTCCTGCTCTCCGTCATAACGTGAGTACCAAAGATTGAATTGCTCAATTATTGTATCGGGATATTCTCTTGATCGACATTTTTCGTATTAACTTAAAAAAAAACAAAACACAACCATGCCGAACTCAATTACGTCATGGTGCGAAGCATTAGAAAGGATTCGCGAAATCGTAAAACAAATGATTACGATTATTCGAAAAGCTGAAAGTATTAGGGCATCATCGTCGGATCCAGTCGCGACCCAAAGATTAAAAGATCTTAGCGATCGTTTCAACGCTCTCGACGTCGAACAATCGACATATTACATGCAATTCCGACAGAGACCAGTCCCAGTTTCGGTTATAATATATTTAGCCGCGATGACTAACCTCGAAATTCACGAAACGGATCCCAACGACCCTTACCAAACTTTACCACCACCACCACCCGCGTACGAACAAGTGTTAGCGGAAGATAACGCTGGGCGACAGCTAGCGACCAACTATATTGAAGCTGGCATACCGCCTTCGCAAACCGCGGGACTCATCGACAGAGAAAACTCCGATGGAGTATCGATTCAAACGACCGGGACCGTCATGACACGAACGGGATTACCTCCACACAGAGAAAATCACCCAGCATGGATGGTCTGGCGGGAACCGCTGGCTCTTCGACGACACATGATGGCGAGGCAACGTGTAATTATTGCCGAGGGAGACTCGGATACCGGATTAGCAACTGGAGACGACGACCCGATCGTCGACGATCTCGCGCTACGGTTAGACACCGCTTCTCTCACGACGGAAGATAGGCCGCCAACTGTCCAACAACCGTTGGGGGCAATACGAAGAATACCGCCACAACGCCTCAATTATCATCCTGACAGACCACACCGAGCGGCTCCCACAGGATTACGACAAGAAACGCGACCGCCTGTACCCGAAACGGAAAACCCCAATTTTCCGACAGCACCGGCACACCCATCCCCATCGATCTTGAGTCAGAACGACCCAGAGTTCAGAGCCATGACTCAAGAAGCCCTGCGACGCAGTCTGGAGCAGGAGAGAGTTGGCAATAACTATCAGGAGCCAATATCACTTGTCGTACCAGAGAGACAAGAGTCGAGCTTAAGACGGCAAATTCACCAGGCCCAACAGAACATAGGGGTTGTCTCCGAACAGGCACGACTACTCGCTGAGTATAACCATACGATACAAAGGCCGATAGGTATGCAACCTCCAACGCGTCGAACACTTTCCCAAACAGAGTGGCCTGAAGAAACGGACTATCCACCCTCTCGCCAAAGAAGACCGCAAACACACAATCCGAACGGATTTTATCCGGGTGAATATCGGAGAACGGGTATCGTAGAATCTGAAGAGGGACAAAAAGCCATCGATGCTCTCAGACTCGTCCCTAATACCATCACGGGACAAAGCACCGATAATTACAAGCTCTGGTCAGAACACGCTGCCCTTGCGTATAAATATTGCAAACCATCGGAGCGGCAATTCTTCTTTTATCTCGTAAAATCTCAAAAAACAGGAGGACCCCTTCTGATACGCAAGGAAATCGTGGGTACACAGAACATGCCCGACCTCCTCTCCGCTATCAAAAAAATACAGCTTGCAGGAGCACGCAATTCAAACCTTATGGCAGAACTCGCTACCATTAGGCAAAATGAAAGAGATATTATGGACTTCATCCGCCGGTTCAACGAGAAATATGACACTGCTCTTATCACCTTCCAAAACGAGGAATTGAACAAGGGATCGACCGGCGAAGACATAGGATATATCGAGGCGACAGCTACCAGCTACTTTCTGTTTGGTCTGGACATAGACCTAAACAGAATACTCCGAAATTCCGATTATCCGTGCCTCGCGGAGCTACGACGATGCGCGATAGCGGCAGCGAACGCAGAAAAACAATATCGAGCGTACTATCACCGTCAACAGCCAACTCGCCCGACAGAATACGTCAGGCCGCCGCAACGGTTTCCCGAAAGAACAAACCATTACAAACCTCTACCATCACAGGCGCACAAGATCCACAATTTCACAAAAGAGGAACTCGATCATTTGCTGGAAAATGCAAAAAACGACGCCGTGAATAATATCCAGCGAGAAAGGGGACGCTTCAGATGCGGCAAAGCTGGACACTTTATTAGGGAATGCAGGGAACCACCGACACACAAACAGGCCCAAGTCCAAAATTTTCCCAACAGCAGCCTTCACAAAAAACCTCCCAACGGCGAATAAACAACCCGATGTCCGAAGGAGTGGACACAGAGTTTCAACCATCACGGGACGAGACGAGCGAATACGTCGAAGAAAACACCGAAAAAGAAACAGCAAACTTCGAAAACTACGAAGAGCTGAACAAAATGGAGCACCAAGGATACTCCATGTACAGCGACAGCGACTCAGACGAGTATTAATCAAACCAGAAGGATTCCAGGGACCTCTACGATTATTGGTTGATACCGGCAGTACGTTGAATCTTATTAGGAGCAACAAAATACCAACGGGGCTATCAATAACTAAAGGGAACACGCCATTCCGTATGGGGGACGCTGCATACACCACGAAAGAGAAGGTAAACATCGAATATTTGGGATCCTCAGACGAATTCATCGTGGTACCGAACAATTTCCCTCTTCAACCAGACGAAGATGGACTAATGGGATTACCCTTCATGATGAATCGGGATTATGTGCTAACAACCAACAACATGACGTTATCAGCAATCGATCATGACTTACGAGACTCCACCATCAATGCTAGAGCCAACTACATCACGCCGTTTGAATTCCAACTTCCAAAGCCAGATTGTGAATATCTTCTTTATACAAGAGAGGAAGGTGACCCAGGAACTTATACCCCAGTACAGATTGTCAAAACCAACAACAACGGTTATGCCAGAGGAGCATACGTTAACTACCACAAGGAAAAGGTTCTCACCGAAGGGATGTTCACCGCCCGAGAAGTAACTTTTAGCGAGAAACACGTGATTAACAATCTCTCACGCCTGAACAGAGAACGGATTGAAAAATTACGCAACATTACGAATTTGGAACACCTGGATCAAGAATCAAAGGCTCAGATTTGGAAAATCGTTGAGGAATTCAACGATATCTTCACCGTGGAAGGAGCACGAAATTAAGCTGACCGAGCAGAAAATTATCAACATTCGAAATTTTAGAGCCCCGGAGATGCACCAAAAAGTAATTAGCGACGGCGTTAAAGACATGCTATCAAAGGAGATAATTAAACCATCCAACTCACCCTACAATTCACCAATATGGGTAGTCCCCAAGAAACCCGGTCCGGACGGCAAACCAAAATGGAGGATTGTAATCGCCTTCCGAAAACTAAACGAATACTCTACGCAGGACGCGTACCCTATGCCGATCATCGAAGATATATTCGACTCGCTACGAGATGCAAGGTACTTCAGCGCATTTGATCTATCGTCCGGATTTCACCAGATAGGAATGGACCCAGAAAGCATGAAATACACCGCTTTCTCAACGTTAGAGGGACATTTCGAATATCAGCGGATGCCTTTTGGATTGAAAAACGTCCCTAGCACGTTTCAACGGATCATGGACATGGCCCTAGTGGGACTTAATCACAACATATGCTATGTATACATCGATGACATAGTCATTTTCGGAAAAACTCTCGAAGACCATAACCGGAACATTAAAACTGTGTTCGCACGTTTACGAGGAAAAGGTCTTAAACTGCAACCAGAAAAATTTCATTATCTCAAAGACGAATTGGAATACTTAGGACACGTAATAACGCCAGAAGGAGTCAAACCGAACCCTGCGAAACTTGAGGCCGTGCAGAAGTTTCCATCGCCACGAAATCCAACGGAGGTAAAAGCCTTCCTGGGATTGATCGGATACTATCGGAGATTTATCAAGAACTTTTCCACCATCCGAAAACCTTTCACGGAATTAACAAAGAAGGACGCTACCTATCAGTGGGACGAGAAATGTCAAACCGCATTTGACACGTTAAAAAAGGCAATGATGGATCCACCTGTCCTACGACCACCAGACCCAACAAAGCAATACGTTTTAACAACGGACGCTTCGAATGTCGGAATCGGAGGAGTATTGTCACAAGACGGACACCCCGTATACTTTCTTTCCCGTGTCCTGAAAGCCGCGGAAAGAAATTATAATACAACCGAGAAAGAACTATTAGCAGTTGTGTGTTGTGTGAAGAAACTCCGGCAATATCTCCTAACCACAAAAGACAAACCATTCATTAACAAAACCGACCACCGAGCTTTAGTTTGGTTGAAGAACTGTAAGGACCCTAGTCAAAGACTTCTCCGGTGGAGATTGTGTATGGAAAAATATTATTACGACATCGAATATGTAAAGGGAAAGGATAACGTAGTTGCCGACGCACTCTCGCGAGTTTTTAATATCACAAGACAGCCTCCGACCAAATGGGATGACAACATCAACAAATTTTGGGATTCTGACAAAAGAAGACAGTACACCAAGGAACAATGGGGCACTCTCCTCCCCCACTATTCGAGGGTACGAAACAACAAAGTCAGCAGAGACACCGGATTGCAACTACTGAACCATATACACCAATTGGAGGATGAAGCCGAGTCATTGAGAAATGAATTAAAGTATCATGACGTCCAACTCTTCCCTAACAGGACCGAACACCCAGAATGGAAACGCATAACAGCACGGGTAAAGAACAAAGACAAAGAAGACATGGTATTCGTCAACAAAAATGATAACTTTGATAACGAATTAACCCAATGGTTACACGAACGAAAAAAGAACGAACAAAAAATCCGACTATACGTCGATCCAAAAGAATTCGCACACTCCGAAATCGCAAGGATCGAAGCGACACTTCGAGAGTTCGTAAAAAATAACCCAACATCCCTACAATTCTGTCGTACCACGCAAGAGGCACCGACACCAGAACAACGAACGGATCAGAATAAGATCAGCGCATAGTGATGTCGCGGGACATAACGGGACGCTTAAAATGAGGGAAATCATCAGACAAATCGCTCGATGGAAAGGCATAGATCAGGATATCGCAGACTATGCCGCCAAATGTGACACTTGTCAACGCTACAAAAAGGAAAGCATCCGACAAAAACGAGAGGGCCAGGAAATGGAATATGTCACTAGACCCAACGAGAAGGTGGCCATAGATTTAGTCGGACCGCTTCCAACAACGAACTCAAATAACAGTTACATCCTAACAATGCAAGATACATTGACCAAATTCATCCTACTCGCACCATTAAAGAAGAAATCAGCCATACAGGTATTCAACGCATTGCACGACACGTGGTTCTGCTTAATCGGATTTCCGAAACAGATCCTCAGCGATATGGGTACGGAATTTAACAACGAATTGACGACGAAGTTCGAAAAACTTTATGGAATTAAGCATATAACAACCACTGCCTATCACCCGCAAGGAAACGGAGCGATCGAGAGGGTGCACGGTGTTCTCAAGAATAATATCCGGACGACGGTCCAAGACAGACCGAACACGTGGGACACCGTGTTACCTATTATGTATAAGGTCTGGAATACCACCATTCACTCAACATTGAAAATGACACCTCACAGCCTCATGTTTTTACATGCACCAAACACCCCGAATAACTTTACCAAACCTGAACCTGAGAAGATAAAGTCCCGAGCACTAGCGTGGGCAAAAGAACTCGAAAGAAAAATTTATCAGGCTCACCTACGTCTCCAGGAGGCGACCCTGAAACACAAAAGAAAAGTGGACGCTGGAATAGTGCGACAATTGCCGATTTATGCTCAAGGAAACAAAATCCTGATCCATAACAACGCGAAAAGACATTCACTCGACAAAGAATGGCAAGGACCATATACGATCGAAGCTATTAATCTCGATAAAAATAACGTGATGATCCGGTATAACGACGAACCCAAATGGATCCACATTTCCCACACCAAACCCTATATCCGTTATGAAAATGTAAACCCACAAGTGCCGAAACTGAAAATAAAGAAAAGACAAAATGAACCTTACGTTCAATCCGAAGATCAATAAGAGATTTCCGATATAATGTTGGAGCTTTTCAATGTTGGTATTATTTGCAGGCGGGGACCAGCAGGACACTATACGCTTAAACCGATCCGGAGTACACTCATCCAAGAAACAATTGGAAAGGTGTACACATACCAGGAGGAATGGAAGATAGTCCACGCCGTCGACACCGAGCCGGTCTTTTCCCGTCTACTAGAAATGGAACAGATAAGCGACGAACTGCAGAGCAAGGTCAACTCTGTGAACGATCCCACGGAAAATCTAGAACTAAACCAAAAGGTACTCGTCATGGAAAACAAAAGGCTACGGGATTCGCTGAGGACCCTCAACCAGATTCTAGGACTATACGACCTCTCTACATATGTGACGACATCAACGGCAGCCCCCGGAACGAATCGTACAGTAATAACCCCAAGAATGTGGAACATCGACGACGCCGACAGGAACAGCTTTGACGAGTACGCCAAAAATTTTTCGAGCCCACGCGATAATAACTGCGATCCGCCGTAAGGAAGGCAACCTCAGAACTCCAAATCCTCTTGATAGAGACCTACCAACACATCTCAAGCACCGTCACCGCAGCGAAAGGGGAATACTAGACATCGCCGGGACAATTCAGAAGTTTCTTTGGGGCACGGCAGACGCAGAAGATCTACGAGTCATAAACGCCAACATCGACCAGCTTGCTAACGCGACCAGAGACCTAAATCTCATACTTCGCAAGCAAATGAAAATTACTCAGGATCAAATCCGTACTCAGGAGGTGAACCAAAAAACAATGTCGGAATACCTTGAGACGCTAGAAAAGGAATTTAAAAAGGCAAAAAACAACACGGACCAACTGAGATATATAACCTTGTTGGAAAACAGACAGAGGTATCTAGGGGGATTACAGAAAAGTTTGGAAAGAGACATAACCACAATTAACTTCGCCATCGAAGTCGGAAAACACGGGATCTTGCAACCGTCACTCTTTCCACCCCAAAGATTCATACAATCGATCAAAGCCTTCGAAGCCCAATATGGAAAGCATATTGTGAACACGACAGAAGAAAACTATCAGAAGTTCATCGATATGGCAAATATTGCGATAGCTACTACAAAAAGAAAAATCACCTACATCATCACGATACCCACCCTGGAAAACGTACCCTGGACTCTGATAAGGAATACACCAGTACCACGAATGATCAATGGCACATACATTGTCATCCTGCCGTTGTATGCCGAGCGGATGGAACGAGACAACTTTACAAGGGAAGTGAAACCAGAAGAACTCAAGAACGTCAACGGAGATTTCATCATCAAATACCAAGGAATAGAACATACATCCGATTCAATTTCACTTTGCGAGAACCCAAGCAATACTGTAAAAAATTGTAGAATAGCTAATTTCGAAGTTAAGGATTTTGCCTATATAACTACGGCACAAGCCCAAATACTAATTCCTAGCAATCAACCAAAAACACTAACATTAATATGCAACAGTGCCCACCAGATATTCGAATTAACAACACCCTCCATCATTGAAACGGATGAAAAATGTGAACTTCATACCAAAACTTCTCGAGTCAAATTATTACAAATAAGGACCAACCTATCGAGTGAAATATTCAATATTGAGGTCATGATAAAACATGCACTGCCAGAGTTCAAAGAAAATCCCGTCTTATTACATAGATTGAACCTCGAAACCCTAAAAGATTACAGCAGAACCATAGAATCACTCAATCACGAACTAGAAAGCAACAATGTTCAATTACTTGTTAACAAGGAATGGGCCAACTTTAAAGGAATCGTATTACCCAGCATAGAAGCAATAGTCTCGGGTATATTCCTTATCGGTATTATATCCCTAGCTATCAAAACAGGTTTATGCATGTGCATACTAAAAGGATTTCTGACATGCTGCAGTGAAAAGAAAGCGACCGAACTACATCTTAAACGAGAAAAGAAACGATTAAGGAAGCTACGAAGAATCAATCGCGAATTAGCCATAGAATTAGATGGTTGAAACGAGGGCGTTTCTCGATCCAGTCAGGGGAGTGTCGCGACCCTCGTCCCTTGCTATTTACTTGTCTTCCTTTCCCGACGAGTTTCTCTATTCACTACAGAATTTTAAGCACCCTAATGGTACGTTGTTGCAGGTCCCGGAAAACCCTGTCCCAATAGGAATGTCTCGGACCCTCCATAAAAATAGAAAGTCTCTCGAACTCCTTGCTGAGAGCATCATAAACATCCGTGCAATAATTCTTTATGAGCGGAAAGGCCCGCTCATAAAGCAATACACTATTCGCCGAGGGCCTCGCAAATACGAGGCCATTAAGAGAGCCATTTACCTCCGCGTTGCCGTACTTGGGGACCGATGGATGGTACGCCACCAATGGGCCGTACGTATTGGGTAGAGGTGTCAACCTTAAGACGTTTTTCTCCAATCAAGGAAATGCATTGCATTTCCCAATGAGGGGGAACCGCCCTACTGACCAGCGCGGATGAACCAAGCGAGTGACCAGAGAGTCAGTCTTAAGTTGGATAAGCGCGCGACAAGGTGAACCTTGGTCAAGAGGACAATTTTCACCAAGTATTGTATCGAGTCACCGTAGCTCTTGATACGTTTGTACGTGCGACTTTATAAGTGAATAAAGATCTTTTTACGCTAACTACGTCTGTTCTTTACTTCTCGCGAACTTCGAAGAGTGGTGACTGCTCTCTCAGGCACTGGCGATCCTATCGAGACCCAGGTTTCCAAATAGTCGCATGACATTCGCGTATCGACTTCAAAGCTCGAGTAAGTACAATTTTCCGAGACTGCGAAGTGTGCTGTGTCGCCAATATTACCAAGATGCATGTGCCACAAAAGGCTCGTCCGATCCCAATTCATTGTTGTCGATTTGCATTGCAAAATCGTTGGAAAATAGCTGCTTCCGAAATACATGTGTTTAGTATATATAGATATTTAATTCACTTGCATTCTATTCTAAAGCGTATGTTTGCTTTTCAAGTAATCCAAGAGATCGTTTGGAGCAGACATTTTTTGTCGCAGTGGGCTTGAAGATTTAAGTAAGTATACTTTTTTCTACTTTGCATTTCCATACATTCAAATATATTTTAAAAGTTTGAAAGATATCTATATGAAAATTATGGGTCCACCGCTAAAGCCGTTTCTTCAACTGTCACAAAGACAGCAAAGGCGGAGAGTATCTATTGCGTTAGAAACTGACATTAATTCAGTATATCGTGTAAATGTAAATCCGAATACTGCTGTGCCCAATCCTACTGAACCGTTCCGATCACCACCAAGAGCTTGTATCGTTACTCCTGTTGATGTTCGCTATGAGACCGATCGATTCTTTGACACCCTAGAGTGCTTCGATGATGTCGAGAATATCAGTACACCGAATGATCAAAGGGATCGACCTGTAACACCTATCTCTACAGACATTCACTTTAGCATAGAGATTGAGGCCTGATCTACAAACTTTTCTTGCTCCGTGGACATTGCAGAAATAAATACCCCAATCCGTTGTGAATCATAATTCAATACGATTGCGAAAGTTCGGTCACTCTGACCTACCTTAGTTGTGACACGTTTAATAACATCTTATTGATAATATTTGTTCATTTTCTTTTTCAGATGTCATAAGGAGCGTTTCTCCTGACTCAATGTTGAAGGAGATCGAAGCTCGCATTGCCGACTGCCTTCGCCGTGGGGGAGGGGGGGGGGCGCACAAAAGCAGCAAACATTGCAACCACTCAAGAGCGTGATCGTAACGGCGGAGAAGTCTAATAACGACCGTTCCTTTCTATAATATTAAATTATATTTCACCGATAATGAATCAGTTGATGTTTTATTTATAATGATCTAGCTCCCCTCAAAACCGACATAACAATATCTCATCAATTTATTTATTATAAAAATTAATTTATTAACAGTCTAGAATATTTAATATAGCTTAATATTACCGATTTTTTATTATTATATGGTAAGTATAGTTGATGAAATTTTTGGTTGTAATACGAACGAGTATATATATATATATATATATACACACGTTCGAATTGAAAGTAACAAAAATATAATTGAAAATAGATAATATTGCGCTATATTAAATATTCTAGAATATGAATAAGTTAATTTTTATAAAGAAATGGATAGGATGTATATATATAGCCAATAAATGGATGTCCTTTCGATAGTACTCTTGGATGCCGTTTAGATGTCGTATTGTCAACTTTATTCGGATGCCTATTAGACGCCTTTTACATGGCAGTGGTATCTTGGCATTTCTGTACCTTTAAGAGGATATCTTTCGGATATATCGATTTGATGAATTTACGCTAACTTACCGACAACCGAGAAGAGTTAACCTTTCGTTGTCACTTCGTTAACCATTAAAAGTTGACGTATAGTTAACTATCGGACACAAATAAGTTATCTGCCAAGCGGACATAAGTAACGTTTTGTAATACAAAACGGCGTCTTTTTGGACAACTAAAAAGTTATCTGTATCCGTTTCGCGATGCCTTTCGGATGCCATATAGGTAACATTTTGCTACCTGGGACGCTACATTCGCACTATGTTAAAAGTGATTCGTTGGATGTAATCTTTAGGACAACATTTGGATAACTCTTTACTATTTCCCGCCAATACCAAATATCTCAAAAAACAGCATATTACCGATATCTGAAAGATGTCATAAAAAATACGTCTTATGTAATTCGTCTTTATGATATCCTTTGGACAACGTTGAACTAGATACAATAGATAACAGTACATAGATAACTTTTTGATAACTTCAAAAAGTCATCAATATTTTAATCAGATAATATTTTGGGACACCTTTTAGATATCCGTTTTCATCGCCGAAAGATATCATGAAAAATCCAACTTTACGGCAGCATTATACGGGATGTCATTTGAAAGATGTCGAATAGTTATCTTACGGTCATGCCTTAAAGGTAACCTGACAACGGTAACTAATCGACGGCAATTGGACATTTATTCTGCCTGGGTATCCAACAGAGCTGCGCGGACCGCCTCCACCAGGAAGACTAGAGATAAGGAGTACGAACAGAGATTAGTAGGGAGATGTACAACGCTCCCCTTTTCAGCGTGCCTCAGAAAGGGCGCTAAATCGCGGCGGCGAGTTCGGGAATATGATTTTGTGTGCATCGCCTCTGTCGAGGTTGCAGATTCCCTTGTAGCCGCGCGAGTCGTGAGCACCGCTCAAGTCGATATCGCAGTCAGCGTGCACCCGAATGGGTAGCTCGGTGGGGGAAAGTCTCTGCCCCTCGCTCACTCGACAGGCGAACGGAGCGATGTTTTCCGTCCGATCGAGCTCGACATATGTGTGGCCGTAGTGCGGATTGGAATATGCATTAAATGAATTTCAAAGAGAAAAACATGTATCGATAAAATTGTGTTCTCTCGGTTCGCCGTTTATGCCGAGAATGCGGGTTAAAAAAAATTAACGACGAACCGCGTTGAAAAATAAAACGCCGAAACGACCGTGGAAGGTTCAAAAAGAAATCTTGAGGCTTTGCCGCGGTCGTTACGGCGTTTTTTTTCAACAGTAAACATTATGAATAAGCGTGTATCATAAATGTTTTTCTATCCTCAATGAGCGTCGTGGCGCAGTTGGCAGCGTAACGGATTGACGATGCTTGCAGTCCAGGTTCGATCCCTGGTTAATCGACTTTTTAATCTATTTTTCTTTCTTCATTTTATATTCAAAAAATCGAAAATATTCAAAGTAATTAGTTCGTACGAGTAAAGAGTAAGTTCGTAAGAGAGTAAGTAAGAGAGTAAGAGAGTAATGCCTGGACATGCGAACTTACTCTCGCATGTCCAGGCATTATTTATGATATTTAATTCATATATGTTTAATTTTAAAAAAGACATTGGCTACCGGGGATCGAACCCGCATCTTCTGGACTCAGAGCCCGCAGGCTGATATATCAACCGCGAGGCTCTTGTGACTGCAAACCTGCCTTCCGCATACACACTTATCCAACCTTTAAAAAAATTCGCTGCATATCATTTGTAGATTGTTTTTATGACCCCAAAGTATTATTGAAGACAAATGAAAACGATTTCTCCAAATTCCTAGAGTGGGATTATCCCTTAAAGCAAAGAAATTGATTTCTTGATCGTTGTAAATGTATATCCCCTCTTAAAGACTTTAAGACGTCTAGCCACCTTGGCCGATCGAAAAATGGGTATATTAAAAAAAAAAACTCGAAAGTATGGGCCGGAATATTTTTATTTTTTTACACAACGTCAGAAAGGGCTTCCAGAATAACGTTAATACATTTCCGTTCAAAATATTAAAAAATGGCGCTGTTATGCACATTGTCGCGGAGGCCCTCCGCACAATACGCGCGGTCGTTGTCCCAGCTGTTACGCGGTCATGTCACATCTGAAAAAAAACAATCAGCTCATTCGTGAGTAGTGATGCTACAATGTAGCGTAGCGGTTTTTTTTTTCGACCATTAAAAAAATTATGGTGAGCCATAATTACGGTGAAAAATACAAATTTTTTTCTTCGGCTCACCATAATTTTTTGATACGCGGTTGATATATCAGCGTGCGGGCTCTGAGTGCAGACGACGCGGGTTCAATCCCCGGTAGCCAATGTCTTTTTTTAAATTAAACATATATGAATTAAATATCATAAATAATGCCTGGACAGGCGAGAATAGTTAAAGCGAGAGTAAGTTCGAAATTTTTTGAATATAAAATGAAGAAAAGAAAATAGATTTAAAAAAGTCGATTAACCAGGGATCGAACCCGGACCGCAAGCATCGTCAATCCGTCATGCTGCCAACTCAGCTACGACGCTTATTGAGGATAGAAAAACATTTATGATACACACTTATTCATAATGGTTACTGTTGAAAAAAAACGCCGTAGCGACCGCGGCAAAGGCTCAAGATTTCTTTTTGAACCTTCGATGGTGTACTTCGTACTGTTGAACACGATGGTGGAGAGAAATCGCGGCGGTCACCCCCCTATAAAAAGTTATGGGGTGTTGAAGTTCAAAATTTATTACTTACTTTTTCAATCTGTGTGTGTGTGTGTGTTTGTGTGTGTGCGTCTGTGCGTGCGTGTGTGTTTGTGTGTGTGCGTCTGTGTATGTGTGTGTGCGCGTGCGCGTGCGTGTGTGTGTGTGCGTGTGTGTGTGTGTTTGTGTGTGTGCGCGCGTGCGTGTGTGTGTGTGTGTGTGTGTGTGCGTGTGTGTTTGTGTGTGATTGTGTGTGTGTGTGTGTGTGTGTTTGTGTGTGTGCGTCTGTGTGTGTGTGTGCGCGCGTGCGTGTGTGTGTTTGTGTGTGTGTGTGTGTGTGTGTGCGTGTGTGTGTTTGTGTGTGTGTGCGTGTGGGTGTGTGCGTCTGTGTGTGTGTGTGTATTATTTTTCAAAACCCCATAACTTTTTATAGGGAGGTGACCGCCGCGATTTTTCTCCGCCATCGTGTTCAGATGATCAAAATCTATAAACCTTTCACCCTCCTCCGGGGTGAGGGTACGTGTACATCTGCGAATCGTAGGAGGTATGTCTATTATTTTTCAAAACCCCATAACTTTTTATAGGGAGGTGACCGCCGCGATTTCTCTCCACCATCGTATTCAGGGGGTACAAAATCTATAAACCCCCCCACCTCCGATCCTCCTCGCGGGTGGGGGTCATTTTCCGAATAATTACCGATTTTTTTAACCCGCATTCTCGGCATAAACGGCCAACCGAGAGAAAACAATTTTCTCGATACATGTTTTTCTCTTTGAAATTCATGTAATGCATATTCCAATCCGCAGTACGGCCACACATATGTCGAGCTCGATCGGACGGAAAACCTCGCTCCAGTGCAACCAGATCGCGCGTAAAAGTTGCCCCCTCTCTAGTCTCTTACGCGCACATCGCACACAATCATAGTCGCGCGTGTCCGAAAGCGAGCACCGCTCTGACACACCTTCGGAAAGAGCCGAGCACAGTCGAAGTGTCACGACCACGCCTTCGGCTGCTACACCAATACATGGACGCTGAGCACGTTCATGCGCGGCTAAGCCGAAACGAAGGCTTCGAGGGAAAAAGCAATCCGAGCACGACTCGCGCGTGACGTCACCGACGGCACGCGCGAGGCTTTTACATGATTTCAATGCTTATTTAGCAATTGATTCTCTGCGTTATTAATGTATACAAAAAAATGTATCGCGCACTGTGATCGCTAATTTTTTTAGTTTGTACGTTAATTTAAATACAATAATAAATCTAAATTACAACTTATTTATCTTATATAAAATTGTTTACGCTTTTCTCACACCCGTCCTTATGCCAAATAAATTATAATTCATAAAAGTAAGCGGAAATATATTTATATTCGTATTATTATATTAATTCTCATACTTTCATCAAGCGATAAAGCATTATCCCCAAAAAGAAGCCATCCGGCCGCGAATTGTAAGTACCAGAAAGTGCACACATTCTACAAGCGATGAGATGGTCCCGTTGGTAGCGTTCCTGGCTTCGGTCCGCAGGGGTCCATAGTGCAAATTTTTCTGCAAATTTTTCATAATTTCTCATATTTTAGTCGTATCTGAGATTTTCCGAGAAAAAACGATTCAAAACAGATTCAAGTACTGGTCTATTTCCCAAAAACACATTTTTTTTACTTAAAATTCATGATTTCTCATTTTTTTCCCTGGAAATTTCCCTTTTTCCTATGACCTGAGTGAACGGCTGCGGAGATATTCGGAGAAAAGTTAAAGATGAAAAGAAATGAGATTTTCGTTAAAAAAACTTTTTATTATTATTATTTTTTTCCGGAAATTTCCCTTTTCCTATTACCTGAGTGAACGGCTGCGGAGATATACAGAGAAAATTGAAAGATGAAAAAAATGAGATTTTCGTAAAAAAAACTTGGTAATATTTTTTTTTCCGGAACTTTTTCTTTTTCCTATTGAGTGAACGGCTTCGGAGATATTCGGAGAAAAGTTGTAGATGAAAAAAAAAGAAGATTTTCGTACAAAAAACTTATTACATTTTTTATCCTTCATAATTCTGAGAAATAATGAATTTCCGAAATTTTCGCATACATTATTTTCCTTAAGGGGTAACACCACTGTACCGGCCTGCCACGAAGCGATTTAGACAAATAATACTTGGGGTAATTATTAAGCATATATTGAAGTATATTGCAAACATTTTTTTGGGAAAATATTACAAAATGGCGACACTGCCGCAAATTCTTCCGAGGCATGTTGAACTTAAGGTGCTCTACGGCACGCAGTATAACTTGTGCCGATTTTATTCTGGACAAAATAATTTTTTCACATTAAATCTAGATGAGTGTAGCTAGTGAACCACGTAGGGGATTTTAGAAATATTGATTTTTGAGTAATTGCCGAGTATTTGAATAAAAATGTTCATTTTTTTTAAGACAGTTATTTTTAAATAAATATTGTTTAAATTAACTTCTCGAAAATCCCCTACGGAGTTCAGTACCTACACTCATGTAGACTTAATAAAACAAAATTCTTCTTTTTAGATTAAAATTGGCACAGTTATACTGCGTGCCGTAGAGGTTCGATATGCTTCGGAAGAATTGCTGCGGTGTCGCCATTTTGTAATATTTTCGGATAAAATATTATAGCCATATACTTAAATATATGCTCAATAAATACCGCACGTATTATTTGTTTATCACATTTTCTTCCGCCAAAAAAAAATATTAAAAAATACGCTTCCTGTAAGGTCGTTACAGTGGCATTACCCCTTAAAGTCTTCATACAATTTCCAAGATTTTCCCGTGATCGTGATTAAAATGATGAAATATTCGGAAAAATTCAAAAAAAATTCGCAGAAACTCCGATGTTTGCGTAAAAATAATTGTCCGCCAAACTCTGAATTCTTCTTATTTGTTCCAATTCATAGAAAAAATCGGAAAAATTTTCCGGAAAAAATCGGAGTTTTTCGGAAAAAAATTTGCACCAGGGGCGCGGGATCGTACCCCGCGCTCAGTGCTTTTTTCAAATTTATCATTACTATTAATTCTTATTTGATTGGTTATTTTTATTAGTAACATTATTATTTTAAGTAGTTATCTTTTAGTGTCGAAAAATTTATCGCGCACTCTGACCGCTTATTTTATCAGTTTGTACGTTAATTTAAATACAATAATAAATCTAAATTACAACTTATTTATCTTCTAAAAAATTGTTTGCGCTTTACTCACACCCGTCCCTATGCCAAATAAATTGTAATTCATAAAAGTAAGCGGAAATATATTTATATTCATATTATTATATTCATGCCCATTTACTTTCATCAAGCGATAAAGCATTATGATAATGCATTATGATAATGCTTTATCGCTTGATGAAAGTATATGAGAATGAATATAATAATACGAATATAAATATATTTCCGCTAACTTTTATGAATTACAATTTATGTGGCATAGGGACGGGTGTGAGTTAAGCGCAAACAATTTTTTAGAAGATAAATAAGTTGTAATTTAGATTTATTATTGTATTTAAATTAACGTACAAACTAATAAAATAAGCGGTCAGAGTGCGCGATAAAATTTTCGACACTAAAAGATAACTAATTAAAATAATAATAATAACTAATAAAAATAACTAATCAAATAAGAATTAATAGTAATAATAATTTTTAAAAAAGCACCGAGCGCGGGGAACGATCCCGCGCCCTTAGTACAAATATTTTCCGAAAAACTACGATTTTTTCCGAAAAAAATTTCAGATTTTTTCCGAATTTTTCCATGAATTGGAACAAATATGAAGAATTCGGAGTTTTGCGGACAATTATTTTTACGCAAACATCCGAGTTTCTGCGAATTTCTCCAAATATTTCATCATTTTAATTACGATCACGGGAAAATCTCGGAAATTATATGGAATCGGAATCGGGAGAATATCGGAAATTATACATCCGAGTTTCTGCGAATTTCTCCAAATATTTCATCATTTTAATTACGATCACGGGAAAATCTCGGAAATTCTATGAAGACTTTAAGGGGTATCACCACTGTAACGACCTTACAAGAAGCGGATTTTTTGAAATTTTTTTTTTGGCAGAAGAAAATGTGATAAACGAATAATACTTGCGGTATTTATTGATCATATATTTAAGTATATTGCTAGAAATTTTTACCCGAAAATATTACAAAATGGCGACACTGCAGCAATTCTTCCGAAGCATGTCGAACCTCTGCGGCACGCAGTATAACTGTGCCAATTTTAATCTAAAAAGAATTTTGCTTTATTAAGTCTAATTGAACATTTTTAGTCAAATACTCGGCAATTATTCAAAAATCAATATTTCTAAAATCCCCTACGTGGTTCACTAGCTACAATCATCTGGATTTAATTTAAAAAAATTACGTTGTCCAGGTTAAAATTGGCACAAGTCATACTACGTGCCGCAGAGCACCTTAAGTTCAACATGCCTCGGAAGAATTTTGTGCAGTGTCGCCATTTTGTAATATTTTCCCATAAAATTTTTTCGCAATATAATTCAATATATGCTTAATAATTACCCCAAGTATATATTATATATTCTGTTTATTTCAAGTATACCCTCTCCGGGTGCTTACATAATTGACCCCCTCCTCCATGTCCATTCGTTTTTACATACGTTCTCTTATATCTACTTATATTCTATTCCTTATTCTATTTCTTTTCACAGCTCTCTTTGTCTCTTTTCCCTTTCATCATTTGTTATTTTCCTAACCAGCCTTTCGAATTCTTTAACATAAGTACACAGTTGTGTCGTCGGCTTCTTTTTTAATTCTGCCTCTATTTTCTCCTCTATCCGTTCTCCCTTCTCGTCTCCCAACCGCCGGTCTAGGTCTTCTACGATTTCTTTTTTTATTTTTTCTCTGATTTTAGGACACGTGCAAATGTGTCCTAAGTTTTCCTCCTCCTTTTCGCACGCCCTGCATCTGTTATCGTTGTATCCCTTCTTACCATCTTTTCCCACGTTTCCGCATTTTAACCTCGCCCATGTTTCCTTCATATCCATTGATATGTTTCTTTCTTCCCAGTATTTTTCCGCTTCTATTGTGTGTTTCCTATTTTTGTACTGTTTACAGTATGTTGATTTTTCGATCTTAATCCAGTCCTGCTGAATTTCCTGGTCTATTTTTGTTTTCTTTCCCCTTTCGAATATTTTTTTCATTTCTCTTAGGTCGTTATTTGCGATGGCTTTCCACAGCCCTCCTTCTCCCACTTCTTCCAATGCTTCCTTAACCTCCTTTCCCCATTTCATTGGTTTCCCATTTAGTATTCCTCTCGCTTCCTCTTTTAGACATTTTTTCGGCCATCTTTCGTCTCCCATCTTCATAATTTCTAATAAATAGTTTGCCGCTCTTTTCCACATTTCCACCGTTATGCTCCTGCACCCCGCTTCCATCCGCCAAATATAACCCGGCGTGTTCCTATTGAGGCCCATTGCCATTTTAACATATCCCGCTTGTAGCCTCTCAACTACCTCCCGTCTCTTCCACCCCGAAACTTCACTTCCGTATAGCATCCCACTTTTAACAATGGCCCCCATTAGATACATCCCCCTCTTCAGACTGTTTATCCCTGCCCTTTTAAAGGTTCCCCATGTCGCGTTTGTTGATCCTCTTATTTTTCCTGTTATGATTTTCAGGTGTTTTTCAAAGGTATTACCCGTCGAGAAAACTACCCCTAGATACCGGTATTCTTGAACTATTTCCAGTTCTTCCTTCCCGTATTTCCATTTCTGCTTCTCCTTGCTTCTGCCCCCCCTCTTGAATCTAACTATTTTCGTTTTTTTTTATGTTGACAGTTAGCCTATTTCTTTTAACATACTTTTCCAGTGATCTTAACATCGCCCCCAGTCCCTCCTCTTCATCTGTCACCAACACTATATCATCTATAAATTTAAGGGCAAATATCTTCTCCCCTCCTATCACCGTACCTCCTTCATTTCTCGATTTCCATATATTATCCATGTCTTCTATGAAGAGACTAAAGAGGGACGGGCTCAAGGGACAACCCTGCCTCACCCCTCTCATCGTCTCAAAGCGTTCAGTAACCCCTTCCCCTGTAATGACCTCGTTTATATTTTTTTCATATATTTTTCTAATCATCCTATACATTCTCCCTCTCACCCCTATCTCGTCCAATTTCTTTATCAGCAATTCCCTATCTACTGTGTCGAATGCCGCCTTAAAATCTCCGAATGCCGCAAATAACTTACCCCCTCTATTCTTTAGTTTGTTGTTTACTAAAGCATTCAAAACAAACAAGTGGTCCCTCGTCCCCCGTCAGCTCCTGAAGCCCGCCTGACTTTCTTTCAAAATTTTCTTACCTTCCAGCCATCCTCTAAGCCGACCTGTTACTATGGAAGCTAGTAGTTTATATCCCGTGTTTAGTAGCGAAATTCCCCTATAGTTTTTTGCACAGCTGACATCCGCTGATTTATATATGGGAAAGATTCTCCCTACCTCCCATCCCTTCGCCAGCACCCCTCTGTGCCAAAATTCATTTATGATCTCTTTTAGTTCTTCGTATCCCTCCCCTGTCATGGCTTTCAAAAATTCTATCGCCACCCCGTCTTCCCCTGCTGCTTTTCCATTTTTTATCCCCTTTAGGGCTTTCTCCATTTCCTTCAAATCTATTTCCCGGTTCGCCCTTAACGTCCATATGTCTTCCTCCTGCTCTTCCTCTTCCTCTCCCCTTAATTCCTCGCCTCCCTCTGTCCCTTCTCTTCCCTCTCCTCCTAATAATTCGCAGAAATGGTTCCTCCAGTCCTCTTTGCTAACGTGTCTGCCTACGTTTAGTCGCTTCGATCTGAAGGGTTGGATCGCCTTCCACAGATCCCCTACGTTCCTACATCTTTCCACCATCTTCCATTTGGTTTCCAAGTTCTGTCTTTGTATTCTTTTCTTTATTGCTTTAAACTCTTTGCGTGCTTCCTTTAGGCCTCCCTTTAATTCTCCCTTCTCTTGGCTGGTTTTCACCCGTAGATACCGTTTCAGGTGTGTCCACACTGTTTTCCTTTGTTCTCTTATTTCTACCGGTATTCTCTTTTCCCCTTGATTATTTCCTCCTATCTTCGCGGTCATCCCTACTTCTTCTGCCGTCATTTCTATGATGTTCTTTAGCCTCTCCCACCTATCTTCTCCCCCCTGTACCGGGTCTGTTTTCGCCCAGTTTTCTCGAAAATTTTCCTCATATTCCTTTCTTAGCTCCTCTTTCCACCTGAGAATTCTTACTCCTTCATTGTTTTCCTCTTTCTTTTCCATTCTCTCGCTTCCTCCTGGCTGTGAGTCTATCTCAATTGTTACTGGTAGGTGGTCCGATTCCTATTAATAGTAATCGGACCACCTACCTAGTAAAATAGTAAGTAATCTATTACCGAACCGTCTCTTTCTTTTTCTCCGACATACGTATATTGCCCCTCCCAATCCCCTTCACAACGCCCGTTTAGTATCACCAGTCCATTGTTATAACAAAAGTTTAAAAGCTTTCGCCCCTCTGAATTTTTCGTTTTGTCCTTGGACTTCCTTCTTCCTTTTCCATCATCATCTTCGCCTATGCTCCCCCCCTCTTCCCCGGTTCTTGTATTCCAGTCCCCCATTATAATTACACTTTCCCCTTCTTCCTCTAATTCTTTCACCTCTTCTGACAGCTCATGGGATAGCTTTCCGATACCGCAGTTATTTTGTACATTGTTACGATCGCTATTTCCTCGGCAGTTTTACCCATTTTAAACCCCTTTATTATTAGCCCTTCTTTCCACCTTGTTATCGAAACCTTATGTGCAATGTTCTTTCTTATTCCCAACAAGTGCCCCCCCATCGCCCTCCCTTTTTTATTCAATCTTGCCGCCGGTTTCGTATACCATTTGAATTGTTTGTCCAAACCGCTTAACATTTTATTTTCATTTTTCTCCTCAATCCAGGTTTCTTGTAAAGCAATTACGTTATATTTTTTCAGAAAGTCCCATGAGTCACTAATTTCCCCCCCCCCCCCCCCCCCGCAATATTCCAAGATATTATCCTAGTTGAACCCCCCGTATTGCTTATTCCTTCTTTCGTCTTCGCGAAACCCCCGAAACCCCCCTCTAGCCCTCCCTCTTCTTGTTTCGTCGTCGAATCTTCCGTGATCCTCTTCCCAGTCTCCTTCCAGCTCGTTCCATCGGCGCCATCTTCCGCCGATTCTGATTTTCTGATGGCCCGTTCGTATTTCCTCTCCTTCTCTCCTTCGTGTCTCCGCCATATATTCAATCCATAGCTGGACTTCTCGTTCTCTGTAGGTCCAGTCGTCCGTGATGCTTAACTCTCCCCCTCCTCTTCTGTAATTACTTTTCATAATCTCTGCCTTATTTCTAACTTCCCCTAAGGTCACCAGTAGCCCCCTCCCTGTCCACCACCAGTCCTTGATGATCGGTCGTATCCCTGTCTGGCGGTGTATCTTGGTTGTGGCTTCGTACTCTGGTTGTCTGTTGGTACGCTTTATTCCTCTGATGACAATTTTGGATCGCCTTCTTCTTCTTTCTTCACTTTCTCTTTCCCATTCCTCCTTCCGCATTCTGCCCGGATACTTCGGTTGCTTCGGTTGTTCTTTATTGTGCTGTCTTTGATCCTCTCCTCCTTCTTCCTTCCTTCTGCTGCTACGTCTGTCATCACGGGTGAAGCACGGCTCTTCCTTGTCCCCCGCCGTAGCCCCCGTATCTGTGTAGTTTATTCCCTCGTTGTCTCCCCTTCGGTTTTGGTCCTTCTCCCCCCTCACGTTCCCATTCTCGTCCTCCTCGCCGAATGGTTTTACCTTTTCCTGCCGCCTTTTCTGCTCTTCCACACGTCTATTTGCTTCCACCACTTGCAATTCATTTTGTAGAGAAGTGATCTTGGCTTCTAGTACCTCTATCCTCAGCTCCTTGTTCTGACACCTTACTTCCCACTTTGCCTCTTCTGCCCACATTTTAGCTTGCATTATTGCTAATTCCTCCTCCAGTTTTTCCTTTTGCTGCTCGCTTTCCTCTAGTTTTACCTTTTGTTTCTCGCTTTCATCAAAAACTTCTTTCATTGCTTTTACTACCGTCATGAGTTCCTTCTGTAGTGTTTCTTTCCACGAGTTCTCCCAATCTTTTTTCCACTGTTGCATCAACTCCTTCATTTTTCGTTGTATGTCATACCACTCCCCCCCTTGCTGTTCCGAGCTCTCCCTCGTGTGGTTTTTCCCGCTGCTTATCCCATCATCTCTGCCCGTGGCGTCTTTGCCTGTCATCTCTTCCCTCTCTTTCTCTCCCTCTGACTGCGTCTCTTTCCCTCCAGCCAAGTTCCCCTCGTTGTCCTCCGGTGCATCCTCTGTTTCCGTCTCCGCTTCTCTACTTCCTTGCCTATGCGCCTCTTCGTACGTCATCTTTTTTGTTTTATTTTCTGGCGATCTCGTTAGCCTGTTCTTTGTGCGAAAGGCATCGTTCTCCTCTTCCCCTTCCAGTTCGCCATCAGGATCGTCTTCGCCGTTGTCGCCCTTTGTGCCCATCCAGTTGGGTGTTAAAAATTTGTTCAAGCTACTTATTGGTGCCTTGCCCTTTCCTTTTCTGTTGGGTGCGCCGGGTGGCCGGCCTCTCCTCCTTTTACCGACTGCAGCCTCCGTTTCTCTACCAGCTTCCTCTTGCTGCCGCGCTTCCTTGCTGTCGCTCGCGGCCTTCTTCCCCACATCTTCCATCTCTTTCTCTGACCAGCTTCTCACCTAACCTCCTTTATTGTTTCCACAATTTCTACTTCACTTTCACTCCTCTTTCTGGTCTTCCCAGTTGAAGCCTATTAGCTCCACTTGTTCCCCACAATTCACTCTTCTTTTTTCTGCAGTTTCTTTTCCACTATCACCTTTTAACTACTCGGTGTTGCTCTCGAATCACGAGCTACACCGAAGACGCGTCCACCGATAACGAATCCCGATATGCGTCCTTATTTGATTAGTTATTTTTATTAGTTATTATTATTATTTTAATTAGTTATCTTTTAGTGTTGAAAAATTTATCGCGCACTCTGACCTCTTAACGTAAATTAACGTACAAACTATTTTATTAGTTTGTACGTTAATTTAAATACAATAATAAATCTAAATTACAACTTATTTATCTTCTAAAAAATTGTTTGCGCTTTTCTCACACCCGTCCCTATGCCAAATAAATTGTAATTCATAAAAGTTAGCGGAAATATATTTATATTCGTATTATTATATTCATTCTCCTATACTTTCATCAAGCGATAAAGCATTATCATAATGCTTTATCATAATGCATTATCATAATGCTTTATCGCTTGATGAAAGTAAATGGGAATGAATATAATAATATGAATATAAATATATTTCCGCTTACTTTTATGAATTACAATTTATTTGGCATAGGGACGGGTGTGAGTAAAGCGCAAACAATTTTTTAGAAGATAAATAAGTTGTAATTTAGATTTATTATTGTATTTAAATTAACGTACAAACTGATAAAATAAGCGGTCAGAGTGCGCGATAAATTTTTCGACACTAAAAGATAACTACTTAAAATAATAATGATTACTAATAAAAATAACCAATCAAATAAGAATTAATAGTAATAATAAATTTAAAAAAGCACTGAGCGCGGGGTACGATCCCGCGCCCCTAGTGCAAATTTTTTTCCGAAAAACTCCGATTTTTTCCGTAAAATTTTTCCGATTTTTTCTATGAATTGGAACAAATAAGAAGAATTCAGAGTTTGGCGGACAATTATTTTTATGCAAACATCGGAGTTTCTGCGAATTTTTTTTAAATTTTTCCGAATATTTCATCATTTTAATCACGATCACGGGAAAATCTTGGAAATTATATGAAGACTTAAAGGGGTAATGCCACTGTAACGACCTTACAGGAAGCGTATTTTTTAATATTTTTTTTGGCGGAAGAAAATGTGATAAACAAATAATAGGTGCGGTATTTATTGAGCATATATTTAAGTATATGGCTATAATTTTTTATCCGAAAATATTACAAAATGGCAACACTGCAGCAATTCTTCCGAAGCATGTCCAACCTCTGCGGCACGCAGTATAACTGTGCCAATTTTAATCTAAAAAGAAGAATTTTGTTTTATTAAGTCTACATGAGTGTAGCTACTGAAGCCCGTAGGGGATTTTCGATAAGTTAATTTAAACAATATTTATTTAAAAATAAATGTCTTAAAAAAAATTGAACATTTTTATTCAAATACTCGGCAATTACTCAAAAATCAATATTTCTAAAATCCCCTACGTGGTTCACTAGCTACACTCATCTAGATTTAATTTGAAAAAAATTATTTCGTCCAGAATAAAATTGGCACAAGATATACTGCGTGCCGTAGAGCACCTTAAGTTCAACATGCCTCGGAAGAATTTGCTGCAGTGTCGCCATTTTGTAATATTTTCCCAAAAAATTTTTTGCAATATACTTCAATATATGCTTAATAATTACCCCAAGTGTTATTTGTCTAAATCGCTTCGTGGCAGGCCGTTACAGTGGTGTTACGCCTTAAGGAAAATAATGTTTGCGAAAATTTCGGAAATTCATTATTTCTCAGAATTATGAGGGATAAAAAAATGTATTAAGTTTTTTTTTACGAAAATCTTTTTTTTTTCACCTACAACTTTTCTCCGAATATCTCCGCAGCCGTTCACTCAATAGGAAAAACAAAAAGTTCCGGAAAAAAAAATATTATCAAGTTTTTTTTTACGAAAAACTCATTTTTTTCATCTTTAAATTTTCTCTGAATATCTCCGCAGCCGTTCACTCAGGTAATAGGAAAAGGGAAATTTCCGGAAGAAAATAATAATAATAAAAAGTTTTTTAACGAAAATCTCATTTCGTTTCCTCTTTAACTTTTCTCCGAATATCTCCGCAGCCGTTCACTCAGGTCATAGGAAAAAGAGAAATTTCCGGGAAAAAAATGAGAAATCATGAATTTTAAGTAAAAAAAATGTGTTTTCGGGAAATAGACCAGTACTTGAAGCTGTTTTAAATCGTTTTTTCTCGGAAAATCTCAGATACGACTAAAATATGAGAAATTATGAAAAATTTGGAGAAAAATTGGCACTACGGACCCCTGCGGACCGAAGCCAGGAACGCTACCAACGGGACCATCTCATCGCTTGTAGAATATGTGCACTTTCTGGTACTTACAATTCGCGGCCGGACAGCTTCTTTTTGGGGATAATGCTTTTTCGCTTGATGAAAGTATGAGAATTAATATAATAATACGAATATAAATATATTTCCGCTTATTTTTATGAATTATAATTTATTTGGCATAAGGACGGGTGTGAGAAAAGCGTAAACAATTTTATATAAGATAAACAAGTTGTAATTTAGATTCATTATTATATTTAAATTAACGTATACTCTAAAAAAATAAGCGATCAGAGTGCGCGATACATTTGTTCGTATACATTAATAACGCAGAGAATCAATTGCTAAATAAGCATTGAAATCATGTAAAAGCCTCACGCGTGCCGTCGGTGACGTCACGCGCGAGTCGTGCTCGGATTGCTTTTCCCTCGAAGCCTTCGTTTCGGCTATGCCGCGCATGAACGTGCGCAGCGTCCATGTTTTGGTGTAGCAGCCGAAGGCGCGCTCGTGACACTTCGACCGTGCTCGGCTTTTTCCGAAGGTGTGTCAGACTGTCGCTCGCTTTCGGACACGCGCGACTATGATTGTGTGCGATGGGCGCGTAAGAGACTAGAGAGGGGGCAACTTTTACGCGCGATCTGGTTGCACTGGAGCGAGGTTTTCCGTCCGATCGAGCTCAACATATGTGTGGCCGTACTGCTGATTGGAATATGCTTTAAATGAATTTCAAAGAGAAAAACATGTATCGAGAAAATTGTTTTCTCTCGGTTGGCCGTTTATGCCGAGAATGCGGGTTAAAAAAATCGGTAATTATTCGGAAAATGACCCCCACCCGAGAGGAGAATGGGAGGTGGGGGGGTTTATAGATTTTGACAGCCCCGGATCTAAGGGGGGACAAACCGGGGTACCTGCCCCGGGAGGCAATTTGAGGGGGCGCCAAATTCATGTGTTTGAAAAAACTTGTTTCACTGAAGCGCCTAACATCCAGGGTGCTTTGGCGAGTTTCAATGACGTCGTGATCCTAGCTATCGAAAATAAAACTGCCTAGGAGACGAACTTTGATGAGGTATTCCTTCAGGCGTCTTTTGAAAACCTGCTCGTGTTATAACTCAACAAGTTATTGATCGGTCTGGCTGATATTTTTCCAGATTTCTCATTATAAGCCTATTGGAAGGTTATACCTAAAGTTTCAAGGTTATCGCGTAAATAAATTACTTTTTCGGGGTAAAACTTGTCGAGAAAATGGTAAAAATATGAACATTTGATTACAAAGCCTACTTAATTTTTAATTTTATACCTTTAAATATTTTTATAGGTATATCCTTCCAATAATGTTACAGTGAGAAACCGCCGAAAATTTCAGCCAGATCGATCAATAACTTTTTGAGCTATACCATGAGCAGTTTTTCAAAAGACCCCCAAAGGAATACCTTATAACGCCGCTATTTTGTTTTGTTTAAAAAAGAAAAAAAAGTTTTACCACTTGAAAGTTGTAATAAGATAGTCAACATTTTTAAATGATGCGATTATCTTGTCACATTTTTTTAACAATCATCAAAAATGATTTATTTTCGGGCGTCTACGGAGATCTCCCCCCTTAATCTCAAATGCTGGATGGGAGGGGCGCCAATGTCAAGTTTTTGCCCCGGCTCGGAACAATCGTAGATCCGGGGCTGGATTTTGACCCCCTGAATACGATGGTGGAGAGAAATCGCGGCGGTCACCTCCCTATAAAAAGTTATGGGGTTTTGAAAAATAATAGACATACCTCCTACGATTCGCATATGTACACGTACCCCCACCCCGGAGGAGGGTGGAAGGTTTATAGATTTTGATCCTCTGAACACGATGGTGGAGAAAAATCGCGGCGGTCACCTCCCTATAAAAAGTTATGGGGTTTTGAAAAATAATACACACACACACACACAAACACACACACACACACACACACACACACGCACACACACACACACACACACACACGCACACACACAAACACACACACACGCACGCGCACACACTCACACACAGACGCACACACACACACACACAAACACATACGCACGCACGCACGCGCACACACACACACGCACACACACAAACACACACGCACGCACGCACTCGCACGCGCACACACACACACAGACGCACACACACAAACACACACACACACACACACACACGCACGCACGCACGCACAGACGCACACACACAAACACACACACACATATTGAAAAAGTAAGTAATAAATTTTGAACTTCAACACCCCATAACTTTTTATAGGGGGCTGACCGCTGCGATTTCTCTCCACCATCGTGTTTGGGCGGTCAAAATCTATAAATCGACCCACCTCCCACTCCCCTCCCTGCTGGGGGTCGCTTTCCGAATAATTACCAACAAATCAACGACGAACCGCGTGGAAAAATAAAACGCCGAATCGACCGTGGAAGGTTCACAAAGAAATCTTGAGCCTTTGCCGCGGTCGCTACGGCGTTTTTTTCAACAGTAAACATTATGAATAAGGGTGTATCATAAATGTTTTTCTATCCTCAATAAGCGTCGTAGCTGAGTTGGCAGCGTGACGGATTGACGATGCTTGCGGTCCGGGTTCGATCCCTGGTTAATCGACTTTTTTAAATCTATTTTCTTTTCTTCATTTTATATTCAAAAAATTTCGAACTTACTCTCGCTTTAACTATTCTCGCCTGTCCAGGCATTATTTATGATATTTAATTCATATATGTTTAATTTAAAAAAAGACATTGGCTACCGGGGATTGAACCCGCGTCGTCTGCACTCAGAGCCCGCACGCTGATATATCAACCGCGAGGCTCTTGTGACTGCAAACCTGCCTTACGTATACACACTTATCCAACCTTAAAAAAAAATTCGCTGCATACCAATTGCATATTCTTTTTGTGACCCCAAAGTATTATTGAAGACAATTGAAAACGATTTTTCCAAATTCCTAGAGTGGTATTATCCCTTAAAGAAAAGAAATTGATTTTTTGATCGTTGTAAATGTATATCCCGTCTTAAAGACTTTAAGGTGTCTGGCCACCTTGGCCCATCGAAAAATGGGTATATTAAAAAAAATAATAATAAACTCGAAAGTATGGGCCGGAATATTTTTATTTTTTTAAACAACATCAGAAAGAGCTTTAAGAATAACGTTAATAAAATTCCATTCAAAATATTAAAAAATGGCGCCGTTATGCACCCTGATGCGGGGGCCCTCCGCACGATACGCGGGGTCGTTGTCCCAGCTGTTACCCGATCATGCCACATCTGCAAAAAAAATCAGCTCATTCGTGAGTAGTGTCGCTACAATGTAGCGTAGCGGTTTTTTTCTCGACAATTAAAAAAATTATGGTGAGCCGAAGAAAAATTTTTGTATTTTCCACCGAAATTATGGCTCACCATAATTTTGATAATGGTCGAAATAAAACCGCTACGCTACATTGTAGCAACACTACTCACGAATGAGCTGATTGTTTTTTTTCAGATGTGACATGACCGCGTAACAGCTGGGACAACGACCGCGCGTATCGTGCGGAGGGCCTCCGCGACAATGTGCATAACAGCGCCATTTTTTAATATTTTGAACGGAAATGTATTAACGTTATTCTTGAAGCCCTTTCTGACGTTGTGTAAAAAAAAAAAAATATTCCGGCCCATACTTTCGAGTTTTTTTTAATATACCCATTTTTCGATCGGCCAAGGTGGCTAGACGCCTTAAAGTCTTTAAGAGGGGATATACATTTACAACGATCAAAAAATCAATTTCTTTTCTTTAAGGGATAATCCCACTCTAGGAATTTGGAAAAATCGTTTTCATTTGTCTTCAATAATACTTTGGGGTCATAAAAACAATATGCAAATATTATGCAGCGAATTTTTTTTTTTAAGGTTGGATAAGTGTGTATGCGTAAGGCAGGTTTGCAGTGACAAGAGCCTCGCGGTTGATATATCAGCCTGCGGGCTCTGAGTGCAGAAGATGCGGGTTCGATGCCCGGTAGCCAATATCTTTTTAAAAATTAAACATATATGAATTAAATATCATAAATAATGCCTGGACATGCGAGAGTCAGTTCGCATGTCCAGGCATTACTCTCTTACTCTCTTACGAACTTACTCTTTACCCTTACGAACTAATTACTTTGAATATTTTCGATTTTTTGAATATAAAATGAAGAATGAAAAATAAATTAAAAAAGTCGATTAACCAGCACTACAAGCATCGTCAATCCGTTACGCTGCCAACTGCGCCACGACGCTCATTGAGGATAGAAAAACATTTATGATACACGCTTATTCATAATGTTTACTGTTGAAAAAAAACGCCGTAACGACCGCGGCAAAGGCTCAAGATTTCTTTTTGAACCTTCCACGGTCGTTTCGGCGTTTTATTTTTCAACGCGGTTCGTCGTTAAATTTTTTAATCCGCATTCTCGGCATAAACGGCCAACCGAGAGAACACAATTTTCTCGATACATGTTTTTCTCTTTGAAATTCATTTAAGGGGGGATTGTCTTTTTTTTCGCAAAATTTACCGCTTTTTGGGAATTTTTTGTGAAGAAAGTATACAACGGAAAACTTGTGAAACTTGGCGTATAGTTTTATTGATCTGTTTACTACATACAAAAAATTTTTTAAACAATTTCATCAAGAAATCCGCCTCCCACCCCCCTTGACGCGCGATGGTCCTTTTTTGATGGTGTGCACGATCACAGCCTTTACGTTCATCCTGCAACAAAAACCCAAAAAGCATTTTACTTTAGACACATATAGCTATCGTTCGATGAAGAGGAAAAAAATTGACGATTTGGTGCCGTTTTGAACTTGAAGTATCGATTTTTCGAAAAAAATTGATCAATTTTTTGTTATAAAAAAAAACTATTAAACGTATTGCTTTTTTGCTTCATCAAACGATAAAAGGATGTCAGCTGAGCATTCTGTCCAAATTTGAAGGCAATCGGTTGAATAGTTTTTGAGAAATCGTGCACACCATCAAAAAAGGACCATCGCGCGTCGAGGGAGGTGGGAGGCGGATTTTTTGATGAAATTGTTTAAATTTTTTTTTGTATGTAGTAAACAGATCAATAAAACTATATGCCAAGTTTCACAAGTTTTCCGTTGTATACTTTCTTCACAAAAAAATTCCCAAAAAGCGGTAAATTTTGCGAAAAATAAAGACAATCCCCCCTTAATGCATATTCCAATCCGCAGTACGGCCACACATATGTCGAGCTCGATCGGACGGAAAACCTCGCTCCGTTCGCCTGTCGAGTGAGCGAGGGGCAGAGACTTTCCCCCACGGAGCTACCCATTCGTGTTCACGCTGACTGCGATACCGACTTGAGTGGTGATCACTGGCTCGCGCGGCTACAAGGGAATCTGCAACCTCGACAGAGGCGATGCACACAAAATCATATTCCCGAACTCGCCGCCGCGATTTAGCGCCCTTTTTGAGGCACGCCGAAAAGAGGAGCGTTGTACATCTCCCTACTAATCTCTGCCGAAAAGGGGAGCGTTGTGCATCTCCCTACTAATCTCTTGTCACGGGGTAAAGAGTGAAAACGTATTTTTACCTTTACTTTTATGCTGAACAAAGGTTCTCTTTATTGAAAATACGTAGATATGTTTTCAAATACAAGTTTCGAATGAATAAGACGCTCCGTCAGGCAGAGCGCGGGTTTAAATAGAATTCCTATCGCTAGAGGTCTAGAGTAGGGGAACCCAGAAGGGGAACCCGACAGTAGGCAGCGCCAAGTGCTGCCGTGCGGTAAAAAGTACAAGCTCTTTAATACTAAGGGGTTTCGGCAGGCGAACCCACATGTGAGGCGAAAGAATCCCTGGACAATTTTATAGAGACTTCGCAAGGCAGAAGGTAAGGTGCTGCTTTGCGGCAACATCCGTCACCACCGCGATTCGAGGCGGAGAATCACGGTTGGTGGTTGCATATGCTATCTAGGCATTACATTCCCCCTTCTAGATTCGCCTTACACCTGAAAGGCGTATTTTTTCGCTGGGAGTTACACTCTCGCTGGAACGCGAATGTCGTCTTCGGATTTCTGGCTCATGTTCAACCTCCGGAGTTTCTTCCCTCACATATCGCACAATAGGGGTTGGATTTCTATTATTAATCGTATTGTGTAGGCAAAATAAATTTATACAGATACTGGGCATACATCGAGATAACAGTCCCAGTATTCCACACTTGTACATTAGTCCCAGGCTGAGTATGGCCATGCTTACATAACCTAAATATGTCAGTGTTCCTGAGGCAGTCTCTGTCCATGTTTTTGTACGTCGATTCTGTCTGACTTTATTTAGGGAACTTTCAACGTCGTCGAGTCTCAACCCGAGATCTTTCATTATTTGCGGGTGGATTTCATTTTGGAGACGTACTAACCGACTATTCAACAAATGCAGGTCGGTGACATCAAATGGAAATTCGACAGTCTTATTGTACGTGAAGTCCCGACGAACCTCGCTCGAACGATACAGCTTCATCAGAGCTCCGTTCGTAAGGAGGGTGCAATCACTTGTGGATGTTACAAGAATGGGATCGCATATTTCAAACCGAGAAGACTTTCCGTCGCACAGTGTCTGGATCTCAACGGTTTCGCTTGGAATTATTATATATCCCTTTCTATCAGTTAGTGGTATGTATGTTAACGTTTTTATAAAAAATGGTGAGACGTTACATTGCTCAATAGGATTTTTTTGACTTTTCAGAATGGACGTTTCGCAGTTAAAGGTTTCAGCGAGCAAATACGTTGGTTGTTCGCGTTTGCAAATGTAGTGTAATAGTATTTTCTTACATTTGTCGATTTGTGGTTTATCTATGGGGATATATGAAACGATAGGAGTGCTTAACAATAAATATTCATTCTGTGGTAGTACACCCTGGAAATTGCCATTTCGTTTGTAAGGTATAGGGATAAACCTAGTAAGTTTCCAATCTCCCGTTTCTGGAAGCGGAATTCTGAGTATGTATATTATTTGCATTGTTCGTATCTGTACAGTCACTTCAGAAATGTCAATTATGTGTCCATAGTTCGTTTCAGTATTCTCGATTGGGTAGCTTGTGTGATAGGTTTTTTCAAATTCTGCTATACTATTTTTCAGGATGGTAGGAGTCAGAAGTTGGGAGTGGATAATTCCATTTTTTCCGCTGCTCACAGCATCGAGTATCATGTTTATGTCGGTATTTAATTCATCCAAGATTAAGGCGCAGATAGTTAATTGGTTACTCAGGAAAATATCTTTTGTCTGATTGTTCAAGGTATTAATAAGAAAATTGTAATTTTCAAGGTTCTTCTTGCTTTTCTCAGTAAGGGCAGCGATAGCGTGACTTTCCGAATTCAACATGATTTTGATGATTTTCGTTTGGTTGGAAATACTGTTTGCCAATATTTTATTGTTCTCGTAGAGCTTATCGAATTCTCTATTGATGGAGTCCAAATCGCTCTGGTCTAAGGTTCCAAACAATACTTTAGATAGGCTTCCAACAGCGTTGATTAATCCTCTCTTACTTCGAAATGTTGTTTCGCGCAATACGCTTCCAAGAATGTTCCTCAGGGTATCCAATCGTTCCAGTCGTCCCTCAAGGATTTTCATCTCGAGCTCCTCGCTACAATGTCCGCAGGCAGCAACCGTGTCAGTGAAAATTTCATTGAGCTTGATGTAGCGTTCCTGAATCTGACTCATGTCGATTCCTACGACCAACTTCCATTCGTCGTGGTAGGTCTGCGCTGTCCCGATATATTCGGAATATATTGTTGATCCCTTTAACGAAGTAGTTGTCAGTTCGCCACCAATGGTTGTGATGAGAATGAAGAGGAGCACTA
The DNA here is from genome assembly GCA_963210295.1 of Ophion ellenae. Lineage (NCBI taxonomy): Eukaryota > Metazoa > Arthropoda > Insecta > Hymenoptera > Ichneumonidae > Ophion > Ophion ellenae. The sequence goes on from OY723387.1 coordinate 30,355,410, forward strand.
GTTCCTTCGCCCGCATCCTACGACATGTTTAAAGTAGGGTTTCAGTCGATTCACGTGCACATTTACTTCCTTATCATTGGCTATTATTTTATAGTTGTTGTTTGACAATTCTGACGTTATTTCAAAAGGTCCAGTCCATTCCGGAGAGAGCTTATTTTGTTTATGGTCGTTGTGGATCATGACCTTGTCACCTGGTTTGAAGATTGGCATGACTATAGCTATCTTGGAGTCGTGTATTTCTTTATGCTTAATTTTTGCTTGTAGCAATTTGTCTCTTGCTCGTTCTAAATAATGATTATGCCGTTTTCTCCATGCGTTGACGAGTTCATGATGTGTAAGGAGAGTAGTGGTTCCTAGGATAGAAGGCAAATTGGCCTGTCGTCCAAAGGTGAGCTCAAAAGGGGTTTGATCGAGACTCTCATGTTTCGACGTATTGTAAGCCAGAGTGATAAATTTTAAATTTTCATCCCAATCGCTAGCATTGTTATCCATCGTTGTTTTGATGAGGTCTTTTAGTACAGCGTGTGTTCTTTCAAGGGATCCATTGCCTTGCGGATGAAACGCTGTCGTTTTCACGTGATTAATTCGGAAAAGGTTCTCAAAGTCTTGCATTAGGTTGGATATAAAATTTGTACCTTGGCCTGTGAGTATACTTTTAGGCGAGCCGAATATATAAATGAAGTGTTCGAATAATTGGTCGATGATGGTTTCGCTATCTGTTCTAGCAAGAGGTATCAGTGCCAGATACTTTGTCAGTGTGTCTTGAATGCTTAAGATGTATTTGTTGCCTTTGCTAGAGACGGGTAGCGGTCCGAAGATGTCCATAGCTATTTTGTCATTTGGTTCGAGTGCTGTATCAGGGATTACTGCTTCCGAACGTGGTCGTATACGTGTTAACTTATGTCGTTGGCAAATGTCACAACTTTTAACAAACTGTATGATATCCTCTTCGATTCCTTTCCACTGCGCGATCTTCTTGATTCTGTCAAGGGTTTTATTTTCGCCGAAGTGTTGGCTAGCCGGAGAACCGTGTGCTTCTTTAATAATCTTGTTTTTTTCTTCTGGTGTCAATTCGGTTTTGTCCGTAAGGCAAATCATTAATTTGTAATCTGGGATTACTTCGTGTGATATAAAATCGCAAATCTGACGTAATCGTAGTTTGTCTGTTGTCGTAAACTGTGGGTCACAGAAATGGAATCGTATGATAGTAATTTTCTGCGAAAGGGTGTTTATCGCAAGATTCGTTAAAATTCTCAACCATTGTTGCTCGTCGTAGTTTGGTAGTAGCGTTTCGCTGTTAGTTAGTCTCTCTGGTGTCTTAACTATTTTTATCCAATGTTTTCCTATGGCATTTGGCTTGACCACATACTTGGCGGGTGATTGATTGTTGGAAGTCCATTGTTTATAACGTTCGAGTAAACCGGTGGATGAATCGTCCTCAGCTTCACTTCTGGTGGTTGCGAAGACTCTAGACAGAGCGTCGGCCGCTTTATTTTCTGAGCCTTTCTTGTATTCGATCTTATAGTCGTATTCTTCCAAACGTAGTCTCCATCTTAACAATCTCGACGATTGATCTTTTACGTTAACAAGCCATTGTAGAGCTTTATGGTCCGTCTGAATCGTAAATTTTCGTCCCAGAAGATACTGTCGGAGTCTTTTACAGGCCCAAACCACTGCAAGTAACTCCTTCTCTGACGTGTTATAGTTGACCTCGGGTTTGTTGAGTGTTCTGGATATGTAGCAACATGGGTGTCCTTCCTGTGATAATACAGCACCGAGTCCGACATTTGATGCGTCGGTAGTCAGCGTGAATTCCTTTGTATAGTCCGGATATTTCAAGACTGGTGCCGAACACAGCATGCCTTTCAAGGTGTCAAAAGATTTTTGGCAATTTGGAGTCCAGTCAAAAATATGATCTTTCTTTGTTAGGTTAGTGAGAGGTTTTGCAATTGTCGAGAAATTCTTCATGAACTTCCGGTAGTATCCGGCGAGACCTAAGAAAGATTTTACTTCTGTTGGTGTTGACGGAGTTCTGAAGTTTCTAACAGCTTCCAATTTGCTCGTATTGGGCTTCACACCTTCGTTAGTGATAACATGTCCAAGATATTCGAGTTCAGGTTTCAGGAACTCGCATTTATCCGGCTGGAGTTTCAATCCTGTTTGTTTGAGTCGTTCGAATAAAATCACCAAATTTTCGTTGTGCTCCTTTAATGATGATCCGAAAACAACGATATCGTCGAGGTAAACGAGGCAAACCCTTCCGACCAATCCTCTGAGGGCGGTGTCCATCATTCGCTGAAATGTGGCTGGAGCATTCTTCAGTCCAAAAGGCATTCGCTCATACTCGAAGTGTCCTTCGGGTGTGGAAAATGCGGTGTATTTTTTTGATGATTCTTCCATAGGGACTTGATGAAAGCCAGAGCTCATATCCAAAGCCGAGAAAAACTTAGCTTTCCCCAAATGATCCAAGATGTCATCGATCACTGGTAACGGGTAAGCGTCTTGATCCGTTTTTTCATTCAATTTTCGATAATCGACTACAATTCTCCATTTTTTTATTCCCGAGGCATCGTTCTTTTTGGGGACCACCCAAATAGGTGAATTGTACGGTGACTTGGCGTACCTGATCACTCGTTTGTTAAGCATTTCTGTCATTTGGCGAGAGATTTCGGCTTTATGACATTCTGGTGGTCGGTAGGATGCGTTGTTGATAGCTTTGTTGTCGGTGAGAACTATTTGGTTATGAGCAAGGCTCGTGCACGGAAGAGGGTCTCCTTCGAACGTGAAAATTTCGTGATATGCTTGAATAATCCGGGATATCGATTCTCGATGACCGTGGTCGATATGTTCCAATCTTGTATGATCTTTCAAAAGTTGCAACCGTTTATTTAACTCGCTAGGTGTCATCGTGAATATTTTTTTCTGCGGAATGGTCGCAGGCGTTCCTTGTACTTGACCAATAGTTATTTTGATTGGGGTTGCTTCTTCGTTGTGGATAGGAATTTTTATTTCTCCTTTGTGTACGTGATATATTGCGTCAGGTATTCCTTGGATATTTTCGATTAGTAGGTCACCCGATTGTCGCGCGACAGGTATTGAGATTCTAGCGACACTGTTAGCTGGTATATAAATTTCATTCGTCTGCAGAGGGTATTTTTTGTTGTCAAGTTGCAGTAAATCCTTGGTTAAACAATAATCGTATGCATGTAAAAAGGGTAGTCCGATTAAACCATCCTCAGGCATAGGAAAATCGTCGGGAACTATGTGAAATTCGTGTCGCTTTCCTTGAAAGTATAAATTCGTCATTTCCTCGGTCTCGTATTTATCTCTCCCCATGGTGAACGTTCCTGCCTTTTGTTGTACTCGATGTTCTGGAGAAACGAGACTTTTCTTAATGAGATTGATGGAAGATCCACTGTCAGTTAACAACTTTCCTGTTCTACTTGTTCCCCATAATCGGATTGCGACTGATTGCAGTCTTCCAGATACTGCTGACACTCTGTCTCTTCTTGGTCGATTGGTTGTTCTTCCTCCTGTTCCTTGACTTCTTCCTCGCTTGGATCGGTGCTCGTCATTCGCACTTGGTTGTTTTGGGGTGGACGCTTTTGGTTGTTGGCCTGTTGAAAATTTTGAGTCTGTTGATTCTTTGCATAGCATTTTTCGTCTGTATGTCCGTTTCGTTTGCACCTGTTACAAAACAACTTCATTCGATCGGCTAGGGGCGCCGAGTGATTCGGAGCACGTGACCCGGTGAAAGTGGTGTTGGTATTCCGATTGCGTGCTGGAGTGCGTTGTTGGTCAGAGACTTGAGTGGTGCGCCCTTTGCTTTGTTTCTCTCTGAGCCAGCATTCAGCTTCGAGTGCTTCTTGGTAGGCTGCGTTGACGTCATCGGGTCGCTGCGTGCGTACTTGCGATCCGATTTCCTCTCGTAGATTCATAACATACCGTTTGGTCGCTGACTTCTCCTCGATCTGCATTGCGATAGCACGGTGTCGTGTGCTGGAATGCTCACTCTGCACGGCGTATTTCAATTCGTTTAAAAGTTGACGAAAACGTAATGTGTAGCCTTGCACGTTTTCTGCTTGTTGTTGGCGGATATTGTCGAGACGTGAACGAGCGGTCTCAACAGAAATTGTTATCGCTACGTTTTTTTGGAGAGCATCGTACAACTCTTCATAGGATTCAATACGAATATATCGTATCGCTCGTTTAGCATTCTCTTGGATTTTTTCGGCTAATATGAAGTCGAGTAATAATTCGGGTTGCGAACAACGGTCTCTCGCTCGTCGAACGCTACGTATAAAATCTTTGGTCCCCACATCATCTTTTCCTCGAAGCGTTTCGATGGTACGGATAAGTTCCTTGGCTGGGAACGTGTTATTGTTTACAATACGGTGGAGTTGCCCGTCTAGTCTAGGTCGAGCGGCTTGCGAGTGTGATCCGTCATAGTGAGAACGTTCCGGCGATAAAGATTCGGGAGTATGGGGGTGTGAGTTTTGTCGAGAGGCGCGCGTGGTTCGAGTTGCATGAATCATCTGTGACGTAATTTCGTCATCGCTTTGTTCTTCATCCTCGGTGGCGAGTACCTTCATGTGCCTCGCGAGTCTTCTCATATCGCGTAATCGGTTTTGATTTTCTTGATTGGCTATTTCGAAACGTTTGTCGGTCAATGTTAATTTTTCACAGATTTGCTGATATCTTTCTTCTGCCAGAACTCCTTGAGCCTTAATAGATTCCATAATTTTATCGACGATAGAATTTTCCGATGTTAGGATAGGGGAATCTGTTCTTGAATTTGCCATTTTAGGAGCGGAATACTGAGGAGTCTGTCTAACGATAGTGCGTCTAATGTTAGTGGCGTCTTCGTCAGTCTTGTCGTCGCTATCCTCGGTAGAAAAATGCTGTTTCGGAGTTCTATACTCGTGGAATGCCAGCGTATTCTTCAAATTATTTTCGCGAGTTATTTAAGTGTTCTTAGACTATCGTTCACGGGTGTAACGGGTGTATGATCGCGACGCGGTTGACCGTGGGAATTATTATGGTGGACCGTGGTTGGTGATAGCCTTGCCTCCGGCCTTTATTTGGTTTAGCTCTGTTATTGAGAGGAAAGTTGCTACAAACTTGCCCAATAATTCAGAGTAGAGTGTCGATTTTTGTTAACGAAGGATATGGATTCGCGGATCCAGTCCTACGGGTCGAATTCTTACGTGAACGGCGAAACTGACGCGTTGCGGCTGGTCGGGCGATGTCCTGGTGCACCGTAGTACTTCGGAGTCGTCTCGGCTGCTGCTACGACGATTGGAGTCGGGACGTCAGCGGTGCAAGCTTTGCTTGGTGACGTCTGTTTCTTTCTTCTTCAGTAGGAAGATACGTTCAGGGTCGGAATGTAAATCCTTCCGTAGTAACGGTTACTAAGTTCACCGTCTAGAATTTTTCCGATGATTCTTCGTCAGTTGCTGTTGCCGTGTATTTATAAAGAAGTCCGTAGACTTCCCGGATTCGTCACAAGATAGTATTCTTTTGATCGTAATCGTTGAATTACTATCCTGGCAGGATCGCCAAATTTGTCACGGGGTAAAGAGTGAAAACGTATTTTTACCTTTACTTTTATGCTGAACAAAGGTTCTCTTTATTGAAAATACGTAGATATGTTTTCAAATACAAGTTTCGAATGAATAAGACGCTCCGTCAGGCAGAGCGCGGGTTTAAATAGAATTCCTATCGCTAGAGGTCTAGAGTAGGGGAACCCAGAAGGGGAACCCGACAGTAGGCAGCGCCAAGTGCTGCCGTGCGGTAAAAAGTACAAGCTCTTTAATACTAAGGGGTTTCGGCAGGCGAACCCACATGTGAGGCGAAAGAATCCCTGGACAATTTTATAGAGACTTCGCAAGGCAGAAGGTAAGGTGCTGCTTTGCGGCAACATCCGTCACCACCGCGATTCGAGGCGGAGAATCACGGTTGGTGGTAGCATATGCTATCTAGGCATTACACTCTGTTTTCGGCGTGGCTTGTAAATGGCGCTAAATCGCGGCGGCGAGTTCGAGAATATGATTTCGTGATCATCGCATCTGTCGAGGTTGCAGATTCCCTTGTAGCCGCGCGAGTCCGTGATCACCGCTCAAGTCGGTATCGCAGCCAGCGAGAACACAAATGGGTAGCTCGGTGGGGGAAAAGTCTCTGCCCCTCGCAAATCGCGCTCGCTCAACAATCGAACGGAGCGTGGTTTTCCGTCCGATCGAGCTCGACATATATGTGTGGCCGTACTGCGGATTGGAATATGCATTAGATGAATTTCAAAGTGAAAAACATGTATCGATATCATTGTTTTCTCTCGGCTGCCCGTTTATGCCGAAAATGCGGTTTAAAAAAATTAACGACGAACCGCGTTGAAAAATAAAACGCCAAAACGACCGTGGAAGGTTCAAAAAGAAATCTTGAGCCTTTGCCGCGATCGTTTTGACATTTTTTTTTCAACAGTAAACATTATGGATAAGGGTGTATCATAAATGTTTCTCTTTCTGCAATGAGTGTTGTGGCTGAGTTGGCAGCGTGGTGGATTAACGATTTTTACGGTCCGGGTTCAATCCCCGGTGAACCAACTTTTTTTTCTTCATTTTATATTCAGAAAATTTCGAACTTACTCTCGCTTTAGCTATTCTCGCCTGTTCAGGCATTATTTATGATATTTAATTCGTATATGCTTAATAAAAAAAACAAGACATTGCTACCGGGGATCAGTGCAGCCAGAGGGCGCGTAAAAGTTACCCCCTCTCTAGTCTCTTACGCGCCCATCACACAATCATAGTAGCGCGTGTCCGTGAGCGAGCGACCCTTGGACATCTTCGGAAAGAGCCGAGCACGGTCGAAGTTTCCCGACCGCGCCTCCGGCAGCTACACCAATACATGGACGCTGACCACGTTCATCTGTGGCCAACCCGAAACGAAGGCTTCGGGGGAAAAAGCAATCTGAGCACGACTCGCGCGTGACGTCACCTGACGGCACGCGCGAGGCTTTAAGATGATTTCAATGCTTGTTTAGCTCTTGATTCTCTGCGTTATTAATGTATACAAAAAATCGTATCGCGCACTCTGATCGCTTATTTTTTTAGTTTACACATTAATTTTAATATAATAATAAATCTACATTACAACTTATTTATCTTATATAAAATTGTTTACGCTGTACTCACACCCGTCCTTATGCCAAATAAATTATAATTCATAAAAGTAAGCGGAAATATATTTATATTCGTATTATTATATTAATTCTCATACTTTCATCAAGCGATAAAGCATTATCTCCAAAAACAAGCCAATCATCCGTCCGGCCGCGAATCGTAAGTACCAGAAAGTGCACATATTCTACAAGCGATGAGATTTTTGTTGAGCAAATTTTTCTCCAAATTTTTCATAATTTCTCATATTTTAGTCATATTTGAGACTTTCGGAGAGAAAATGATTTAAAACAGATTCAAGTTCTGGTCTATTTTCCAAAAACACTTTTTTTCACTGAAAATTCATGATTTCTCATTTTTTCCCGGAAATTTCTCTTTTTCCTATGACCTGAGTCAACGGCTGCGGAGATATCCCGAGAGAAGTTAAAGATGAAAAGAGATGAGGTTTTGTAAAGAAAAACTGATTATTATTAGTTTTTTTCCGGAAATTTCCCTTTTTCTTATTACCTGAGTGAACGGCTGCGAAGATATTGGGAGAAAATTTAAAGATGAAAAAAATTAGATTTTCGTGAAAAAAACTTGTTCTTATTTTTTTTCGGATCTTTTTCTTTTTCCTATTGAGTGAAAGGCTGCGGAGATATTCGGAGAAAAGTTATCGATGAAAAAAAATGAGATTTTCGTAAAAAAAAGTTATTACATTTTTTTATCCCTCATAATTCTGAGAAATAATGAATTTCCGAAATTTTTGCACACATTATTTTCCTTAAGGGGTAACACCCCTGTAATGGTCTGCCACAAAGCGTTTTAGACCAATAATACTTGGGGTAATTATTAAACATACATTGAAGTATATTGCAAAAAAAAAAAATGTACGGGAAAATATTACAAAATGGCGACACTGCACCTAATTCTTCCGAGGCATGTTGAACTTAAGGTACTCTGCGGCACGTAGTATAACTTGTGCCAATTTTAATCTGGACAAAATAATTTTTTTTTATTAAATCTAGATGAGTGTAGCTAGTGAACCACGTAGAGGATTTTAGAAATATTGATTTTTGAGTAATGGCCGAGTATTTGACTAAAAATGTTCATTTAGACTTAATAAAATAAAATTCTTTTTTTTAGATTAAAATTGGCACAGTTATACTGCGTGCCGCAGACGTTCAACATGCTTCGGAAGAATTGCTGCAGTGTCGCCATTTTGTAATATTATCGGATAAAAATTTCTAGCAATATACTTAAGTATATGCTCAATAAATACCGCAAGTATTATTGGTTTATCACATTTTCTTCCGCAAAAAAAAAATTAAAAAATACGCTTCCTTTAAGGCCGTTACAGTGGTGTTACCCCTACAGTCTTCATAAAATTTCCGAGATTTTCCCGTGATCGTAATTAAAATGATGAAATGTTCGGAAAAATTCGGAGAAACTCGGATGTTTGCGTAAAAATAATTGTGCGCAAAACTCCGAATGATTCATATTTGTTCCAATTCATAGAAAAATTCGGAAAAATTTTTCGGAAAAAATCGGAGTTTTCCGGAAAAAAAATTGCACTAGGAGCGCGGGATCGTTCCCGCGCTCACTGTTTATTTTTTAAATTATTATTACTACTAAGCGGAAATTTATTTATATTCGTATTATTATATTCATTCTCATATACTTTCATCAAGCGATAAAGCATTATGATAATGCTTTACCGCTTGAAGAAAGTATATGAGCGTATCGTATATGAAAGAAGTATATAGGATATGAGCGTAAGCATATGAAAGTATTTGATTCGTTATTAAATGAATATAATCATATGCATATAAATATATTTCCGCTCATATACTTTCATCAAGCGATAAAGCATTATCATAATGCTTTATCGCTTGATGAAAGTATATGAGCGGAAATATATTTATATGCATATGATTATATTCATCGATATTCATCGATAAAGCATTATGATAATGCTTTATCGCTTGATGAAAGTATAAGAGCGGAAATATATTTATATTCGTATTATTATATTCATTCAATAACTAATCAAATAAGAATTAATAGTAATAATAATTTTAAAAAAGCACTCAGCGCGCGGAACGATCCCGCGCCCCTGCGGACCGAAGCCAGGAACGCTACTAACGGGACCATCTCATCGCATGTGCACTTTCTGGTACTTACGATTCGCGGCCGGATACATTATGATAATGCTTTATCGCTTGATGAAAGTATATGAGAATGAATATAATAATACGAATATATTTCCGCTTACTTTTTTTAATTACAATTTATTTGGCATAGGAACGGGTGTGAGCGAGGCGCAAAAAAAATTTCAGAAGTAAAATAACTTGTAATTTAGATTTATTATTATATTTAAATTAACATATAAACTAATAAAATAAGCGGTCAGAGTGCGCGATAAATTTTTCGACACTAAAAGATAACTAATTTAAATAATAATGATAACTAGTAGTAGTAGTAGTCGTAGTATTTATTCCAGGTATACCCCTCAGGGGTTTTTACATAAAAGTACATTTGATGTCCTTATCAATAACTCCTCAAAACTAATCTTACATCACTAATTCCTCTCTAGCCTAAATATGTTTAAAAGTACCTATATACATTCTGTTTTTTTGCCTTATCGCCGCTTTCCTTCATAGAACGCTTCTATCATTTTTTCGAATTCCCTTATATATGCGCAGAGTTCCTTTACTTGGTCCTTGTTTACCAGTTCCTCAATTTTTTGTATGAGCTCTTTCCTCCCTTTAAATTCCGTCACCTTTTCCAGGCCTTGTACCACTTCTACCTTCGTTTTTGCCTTTACTTCTTGGCAGCCGCATATGTGGTCCAGGCTCTCTTCCTCTTCCCCGCAAATTCGGCAGTTTTTATCCTCGAAACTCTTGTTTCCTTTTTTCCCTACATTCCCACACCTCATCCTTGCCCACATCTTCTTGTTACCTGCACTGCACTTATTCGCTTCCCAGTAACTTTCTCTTTCCGTATTCCTTTTTCTATTTTTGAATTCTGCGCAGTCCGTAGACTTGTCGATCTTCTCCCAGTCGCCTTGAATTTCTTGATTCGTTTTTATTTTTGTTCCTCTTTTCATTATTTTTTCTGCCTCTCTCACCTCCCCGTTTCTGATTACCTGCCAAATTCCTCCTTCTCCTACTTGCCGCATGGCTTTGGCCATCTCCTCTCCCCACTTGGACGGGTTTCCATTCCTAATGCCTCTCGCCTCCTCTTTTAGCCACATCTTCGGCCACCATCCTTCCATCATCTTCATCACTTCTACTATGTATTTAGTCGCTCTTCTCCAGGCTTCTATTTCCACGCCTCTGCAACCTGCTTCCATTCTCCAGATGTAGTTGGGTGTGATAGGGCTGATCCCCATGGCCATTTTTACACACTTTCCCTGCCATCTATCTAAAATTTCCCGCTTTTTCCACCCCCATACTTCTGCTCCATACATCATACCACTGTTCACGATTGCCTTCATCAGCTGCAACCTCCTTTCCAGGCTGCTTATCCTTGCCCGCTTGAAGAGCCCCCAGGTCGCGTTGGTCACATTCCTAATTTTTCCCGCCAAGATTTTCAGGTGCTTTTCAAAAGTATTCCCCGTAGAAAACCAGACTCCCAGAAATTTGTATTCCTTAACTACCTCTATCTCCTATCCCCTATATTCCCACTTTTCCCCCTTCCTCTTCCTTCCTCCTTTCTGGAATGTCATAATCTTCGTTTTATTAATGTTCACCGTTAATTTGTTGTTTTCTACATATTTCTGCAGCGTTGTCAACATGCTCCTCAGCCCTTCCTCCTCGTCTGCTACCAGCACTATATCGTCCGCGAATTTCAATGCGAAGATTTTTTCCCTCCTATAACCGTCTCTCCCTCATTTCTTCTTTCCCATTCCTTGTCCATATCCTCAATATATAGGCTGAATAGCGATGGGCTGAGTGGACACCCTTGCCATACTCCCTTCTTTGTTTCGAATCTTCCTGACATTCCCTCCCCTGTCACCACTTCGTTCACCGTTTCGTCATATATTTTTTTAATCATATCCCTGAGCCTACCTCTAATTCCTATCTTATTAATTTTCCTCATCATAATGTCCCGGTCTATGGTGTCGAACGCGGCCTTGAAGTCGACAAACGCTGCGAACAGTTCACCTTTTTTCCCTTTTTAGTTTGTTATTGATTAACGCATTTAAAACGAAGATGTGATCCCGCGTGCCTCTTCCTGCCCTAAAACCTGCTTGACTTTCCTGTAATACTCCCCTCCCTTCCATCCAGTACCTAAGTCTTCCCGTAATTATATTAGCTAATAACTTGTACCCTGTGTTCAGCAGAGTTATGCCTCTATAGTTTCCCGCGTTCTCTGTGTCTCCCGCCTTGTGGATGGGTACAATTCTCCCGATTTCCCATCCCTCTGCAATCTCCCCTCCCTTCCACAATTCATTTATAATTTCCCTCATTTCCTTCAGCCCGGCTTCTGGCAAGTTTGTGAGGAACTCCCCCTTCGACCCATGCTCTCCGGCTGCTTTTCCGTTCTTCATTTTTTTCAGCGTTCTAATCATCTCCTCCCATTCAATATCCCTGTTAATTTTTTGCAACCACGTTTCGTTCTCCTCCCCGCCGGTCCCCGCCATACTGTTTTCTCCCTCTGTTGTCCTCTCCCCCTTCCCATTAGCTCTTGAAAGTGAGCCACCCATTCCTCTTGGCCAATCTGTCCTCCCGTGCCTGCTCTCCTTTTTCTAAAAGTTTTGATTGCCTCCCATATTTCTCCTAAGTTCCTACTTGTTTCTACCTTTTCCATTTTTCCTCCCAGAACTCTATTTGCTTTTGTTTTCTGATGGCTTTCATTTTCTTCCTGGCTTCTATTAGTTTTTTCTTCATTGTCGCGCTTTTGCTTCCCACATACTCCTTTAACTTTTTCCACACTACTTTCCTTTGTTCCCTTACCTCTTCGTCCAATCTCCTCACCCCCTGTCCTTCTTGCCCCCTTCTTTTAACCATGCCTATTTCCCTCGCTGTTTTCTTAATAATGTGTTTCAATCTCTCCCACCTCTCTCTTCCTCATATTGCCTCCTGTTTATCCACCCAGTGTTCATTGAAGGCAGTCACGTATTCCTCGACCCGTTGCTCTTTCCATTTTAGGATCAACTCTTCCCTTTCTCCCCCTCCTTTTTTCACCTTCTTAGCCTCCCTCCCCCTTTCCATATCCTCCCCTCCCCTTAGGTTGCATGTTACGGGAAGGTGATCCGATTCAATTCTTATTTGTATCTCCATTTTAGTGACCAAATATTCCTTTCCTTCCTCGATAATGACATAGTCGATTACTGTACCCTCTCCTTCCCTTTCCCCTATAAAGGTGTATTGCCCTTCCCGGTCTCCTTCCGCTCTCCCATTCAGTACCAATAACCCCTCTTCATCGCAAATGTTAAGCAGCCTTCTTCCCTCCGCGTTTATCTTTTTGGCTTTCGATTTTCTGGCCCCCTCCTTTTGGTTTCTCAGTTTTCCTCCCTCTTCCCCTATTCTTGCGTTAATATCTCCTATTTTAATCACGCTCCTTTTCTCCTCCTCTGCCCTATTCACTAGTGTTTTCACTTCGCTTCTCAGTTTCGCAAGGCCGTCATTATTGTATACTGTAATAATTGCTATATCTTCCTTGTATTTTCCCGCTTGTACCCCCTTGATTTGTAGTCCTCCTTTCCATTCTTCGACTGTTATGGCTTTACCCAATCTTTTTTTCACCCCTACCAGTTGTCCCCCAATCGCTCTCCCTTTCTTATTTTTCCGCCACGCATGTTTTGTGACCCATTTATAGTCTCTACTCAGTCTGCCCACTATTTTCGGTTCTTCCTTCTCCTCCAGCCATGTCTCTTGTAGCGCGATTATATCGTATTTTTTAAACCACCCCCATGCCTCTTGTATTTTTTTAACCCCCGCAATGTTCCACGACACTATTTTTATTTCTTCCATCCCCCTTTCTCCCTCCTTCGTCGCGAAACCCCTTTGCTCTGTAGGGAACATCTCGTGCGGACCACCTCGCCTCTTCTTCCCCTTCTCCAAGCCTGCCACGTTCCAGTTTATGGTTCGTGTCCCTTGCCGTACCATACCGTCCTTCGTTGTTGGTATCTCCGTCGAAACCCCGATTCTGGTTCTCTCGTTCGTCGTCTCCATCTGCTGCTTGCATCTTCAAAGTCGCCGTATCTCTCGTTCCAACTTCTCCAGCTCCCATCTATCTGTAGCTTGAGATACCCCACCCTTACTTCTCTGCCGTCCCGTTGCAAGCTCCTCGCATACTCTTCTATCCAGCTTTGCACCTCTCGCTCCCTTTCTGTTGGGTCCTCCCTGATTCCTGTTTCCTCAACCCCTCTCACTCTCCTCGCGACGCATTTCATTATCCTGATTTTGTCGTCCATTGACACCATCTGTACCAATATGCCCTCTCTAACCTCTCTCCATCTTTGTATTTTTGGCTTTATTCCGGCTCATTCCCAGACCGTTTTCTCTATGTCCCAGACCGGACCGTGATCTGTTTTTTCGGGGCCTTCTATGATAATATTCTTTTTCCTTTGTCTCCTCTTCTCCCTTTCCTCCTCCCACTCTTCCTGTGTCAGTCCTCTTGGTCTTGCCCTTGTTATTTGTTTCTTCCTTCCATTCTCTTTTTGACTCTTTCCTCTTCTTCTTGTGACTTCACTCCATGCCTCTGGCTCCGTTCTCCGTCCTCCTCTTTGCTCTTGTATTTCTCTTTCTTCTTCCTCGTACTGATCTCCCATTCTTTCTTTATTTTGGTTTTCGTCCCACCGTATTTCCTGATTTCTCTTTCGATACTCTCCTATTCTTGTTTCTTCTTGTATTCTGTTTTCCCGCTCCATGCTTTGTATTTTTTTCCTCATTTTATCGTTTTCTTGAACGAGCTTTTCTATCAGTTCTTCTTCTTCTTTGAATCTCCGATTCCACCTTTCCTGTTCCTCTATTAGCATCTCTTCTACCTTGCTCTTTGTAATCGTTTCTTCCTGTGCCTCCGTATTTTCTTGCTGTCTCTGCCTTTTTTCCTTTGTCCTCATCACTTCTCCTACAATTTCCAATATTATCGACCTTGATTTCTTCTCCCATTCTTTCTCCCATGTTTGTTTTGCAATTGCTATATTTTCTTCGAACTTCTCAGTTGTCTCCCTCTCTCTTCTTCCTGTCCAGATATTTCCTTCTTCACCTGTCTCCTCCCTATGTCCTTTCTCTCTCATCCTTCTTCTTTCTTCCCCCTCCCCAATGGTCCAGCAATGATCTTGCACACCGCAGTTTTCTTTTCTTAACTCCCAGTGCCCCTGCCGGTCTCCCTCTTCTTCTTTTTCCTGTCATTGTTATTTCTTCTGTTGATTTTCTTTCTTCTAGGCCTGCCGTTTTCGGCGTTTCTCCATCCTCCCCTATCTCCGCTGCGTACGCCGATTCCGGTGCGCTTTCCAGTGTTGTTTTCGTGTCTCTGTCGGTATCTTTGCGTCCTACTTTACCAGCGCTTTCCTCCTGGTTCCGCTCGCCGCCGCCCATGTCGCCTTCTATCTCTGCGACACCTCTCTGGCGTTCGTCCTCCGCCATTTCTCCTTCTTCCTCATAGATGTCGCTCTCCTCGTTCCATTTTCCCCTATGCGTGTGGCGTTCCATCTCCGCCATCCCCGTGACTGTTCTCCTCGCTCTAACCACGCTTCCCCGCTTGTCTTTGGTTCCTCTTTCCGCACTTCGCCGACTTATTCTCACCTTTTCTAATATCTCCACTGATTCCGCCACTCCTTCTTTCCTCACTTCCACTGTTTTTTCGTTCGCTGTGTTCTTTGAACTCACTCACTCATTACTTTCGGATGCTCATCCGGCACACATGTGTTGCTGCTACGGGCGCCATCTTGTCTCCAATAATAATAACTAATAAAAACAAGTAATCAAATAAGAATTAATAGTAATAATGATTTTATAAAAAGCACTGAGCGCGGGGAACGACCCCGCACCCCTAGTGCAATTGTTTTCCCGAAAAACTCCGATTTTTTCCGGAAAATTTTTCCTATTTTTTTCCGAATTTTTCTATGAATTGGAACAAATATGGAGAATTCGGAGTTTTGCGGACAATTAATTTTACGCAAACATCCGAGTTTCTCCGAATATTTCATCATTTTGATTACGATCACGGGAAAATCTCGCAAATTTTATGAAGACCAAATTATTATAAAATAGCGACACTGCAGCAATTCTTCCGAAGCATGTCGAACCTCTGCGGCACGCAGTATAACTGTGCCAATTTTAATCTAAAAAAAAGAATTTTGTTTTATTAAGTCTACATGAGTGTAGCTACTGAACCACGTAGGGGATTTTTTATAAGTTAATTAAAACAATATTTGTTAACAAATAACAGTCTTAAAAAAAACATTGAACATTTTTAGTCAAATACTCGGCAACTACTCAAAAATCAATATTTCTAAAATCCCCTACGTGGTTCAGTAGCTACACTCATCCAGATTTAATTAAAAAAAAATTATTTTATCCAGATTAAAATTGGCACAAGTTATACTGCGTGCCGCAGAGCACCTTAAGTTCAACATGCCTCGGAAGAATTTGTTGCCGTGTCGTCATTTTGTAATATTTTCCCATAATTTTTTTTGCAATATATTTCAATATATGCTTAATAATTACCCCAAGTATTATTTGTCTAAAACGCTTCGTGGCAGGCCGTTACAGTGGTGTTACCCCTTAAGGAAAATAATGTTTGCAAAAATTTTGGAAATTCATTCTTTCTCAGAATTATGAGGGATAAAAAATTGTAATAAGTTTTTTTTACGAAAATCTCATTTTTTTCATCTATAACTTTTCTCCGAATATCTCCGCAGCCGTTCACTCAATAGGAAAAAGAAAAAGGTCCGGAAAAAAATAAGAACAAGTTTTTTTTACGAAAATCTAATTTTTTTCATCTTTACATTTTCTCCGAATATCTTCGCAGCCGTTTACTCAGGTAATAGAAAAAAGGAAAATTTCCGGAAAAAAAATAATCAGTTTTTCTTTACGAAAATCTCATCTCTTTTCATCTTTAACTTTTCTCCGAATATCTCCGCAGCCGTTCACTCAGGTCATAGGAAAAAGAGAAATTTCGGGGGAAAAAAATGAGAAATCATGCATTTTCAGTGAAAAAAATGTGTTTTTGGGAAATAGACCAGAACTTGAATCTGTTTTAAATCATTTTTTCTCCGAAAATCTCAAATATGACTAAAATATGAGAAATTATGAAAAATTTGGAGAAAAATTTGCACTACGGGCCCCTGCGGACCGAAGCCAGGAACGCTACCAACGGGACCATCTCATCGCTTGTAGCACATATGCACTTTCTGGTACTTACGATTCGCGGCCGGATGGATGATTGGCTTGTTTTTGGGGATAATGCTTTATCGCTTGATGAAAGTATGAGAATTAATATAATAATACGAATATAAATATATTTCCGCTTACTTTTATGAATTAGAATTTATGTGGCATAAGGACGGGTGTGAGTAAAGCGTAAACAATTTCATATAAGATAAATAAGTTGTAATTTAGATTTATTATTATATTTAAATTAACGTATAAGGGGCCATTCATAAAACACGTGACGCAAATTTTATCAATATTCGACCCCCCTCCCCCCTCTGTGAAGTTTCGCGACGGGTGCCGGTGCCCCCCCCCTTCCGCTCCTGAAAATTACATGACATGGAGCCCGACCCGCCCCTTCTCCTCTCGTTTTTCTTTCAACAAAAAGAAGCAAGTAAAATACTAAAACCATTGTAATAAGCTATTTCAGAACGAACAATTTATATTGTTTACTTTAAGTAAATATGTATGTAATATATAAAAACGTATAATTTACACGTGGGGTCGTCCATTAAGGCCTTAGGCCACTCTAGAGGCCGAAAAAATAGGCTTTATGGGGATTATTTTTCAGAAAAACTACAAAATAAATTGAGATTACAAAAAAGGGTGTTTATCATACATATCAGTGACTATACAGTAATTTTTTTGAAGCGATTTATTTCAAAATGGCGGCTGTGCAGCGTTTATCTCAAAACTGCGTTTTTTAAGTTGGCCAGAAACATAAGTCAGACAATTTTCAACCGATTCACTTGAAATGTTGAATATATCTTGAAAAATACATTGTTTATGGAAGTACGTAGGATTTTTTTTATATTGCATAGTTCATTTGTTATTAACAATTATCTGACGAAATTTTACACTTTCCAAAAATTTGCCTAAAAAATCGTCAGATAATTTTTAGTAACAAATGAATTATGCAATATAAAAAAGATCCTACGTACTTCCATAAACAATGTATTTTTCAAGATATATTCAACATTTCAAGTGAATCGGTTGAAAATTCAGTTATGTTTCCGGCCAACTTAAAAAATGCAGTTTCGAGATAAACGCTGCACAGCCGCCATTTTTAAATTAATCGCTTCAAAAAAATTATTGTATACACTCACCGATATGTATGATAAACACCCTTTTTTGTAATCTCGATTTATTTTGTAGTTTTTCTGAAAAAAAATCCCCAAAAAGCCTATTTTTTCGGCCTCTAGAGTGACCTTAGTGGACGACCCCACGTACATTAATAATAAATAATTTAATAATCTTTTATCACGATGCACCTAGAATGCAATGTGTTCCCGAGGATGTTTCAGGTGAGTCTCAATCGATATCAGAGAAGTTGCGACTTCCTCGTAGTCGGAAATTTGGGTGGGCAGTACAGAAAATTTTCAGCGTCTCAGTATCACCCTTTTCCAGATTTAATATGCTTATAGCGTCTCGTGACTTTTGCTCGACCCCCCTCCCACCCCCCTGGGACAAAGTGTGACGATTTGCCTGACCCCCCCCCCCCCCCTCACTGCGTCACCCGATTTATGAATGGCCTCTAAACTAAAAGAAAAAGCCATCAGAGTGCGCGATACATTTTTTTGTATACATTAATAACGCAGAGAATCAAGAGCTAAACAAGCACTGAAATCACCTTAAAGCCTCGCGCGTGCCGTCGGGTGACGTCACGCGCGAGTCGTGCTCACAGATTGCTTTTTCCCTCGAAGCCTTTGTTTCGGCTTAGCCGCAGATGAACGTGGCCAGCGTCCATGGATTGGTGAAGCCGCCGAAGGCGCGGTCGGGAAACTTCGACCGTGCTCGGCTCTTTCGAAAGATGTCGGAGCGTGCTCGCTCACGGACACGCGCTACTATGATTGTGTGATGGGCGCCTAAGAGTCTAGAGAGGGGGTAACTTTTGCGCGCAATCCGGCTGCACTGGACGCGGGTTCGATCCCCGGTATCAATGTCCTCTTTTTTTTTAAATTAAGCATATACGAATTAAATATCATAAATAATGCCTGAACAGGCGAAAATAGCTAAAGCGAGAGTAAGTTCGAAATTTTCTGAATATAAAATGAAGAAAAAAAAAAGTTGGTTCACCGGGGATTGAACCCGAACTGTAAGCATCGTTAAACCGTCACGCTGCCAACTCAGCCACGACGCTCACTACAGATAAAGAAACATTTATGATACACCCTTATCCTTAATGTTTACTGTTGAAAAAAAAATGCCGAAACGTTCGCGGCAAAGGCACAAGATTTCTTTTTGAACCTTCCACGGTCGTTTCGACGTTTTATTTTTTAACGCGGTTCGTCGTTAATTTTTTTAACCCGCATTTTCGGCATAAACGGGCAACCGAGAGAAAACAATGATCTCGATACACGTTTTTCACTTTGAAATTCATTTAATGCATATTCCAATTCGCAGTACGGCCACACATATATGTCGAACTCGATCGGACGGAAAACCTTGCTCCGTTCGCCTGTCGAGCGAGCGCGATTTGCGAGGGGCAGAGACTTTTCCCCCAGCGAGCTACCCATTCGTGTTCACGCTGACTGCGATACCGACTTGAGTGGTGATCACTGACTCGCGCGGCTACAAGGGAATCTGCAACCTCGACAGAGGCGGTGATCACGAAATCATACTCCCGAACTCGCCGCCGCGATTTAGCGCCATTTACGAGGCACGCCAAAAAGGGGAGCGTTGTGCACAGGGTGGCTAGAGTGGGAGGAGTCCGATCTCTTATGGAGAGACTTGAAAAAAGTGGCTACAACAATGTGGTCAAACTGGGATGGCGCCACTATTGCTACGACGTCGAGAAGTGAGCTGCGTGTGACAGAGACGGAACAAGTAAATAATGAGAAGTGAGCTGTGCATAAGGCAGCATGATACTTGAGAAGTAGGCTGCGTGCGAGAGAGATGCAAAGTGATATATAGCCAGATCGCGCGCAAAAGTTACCCCCACTCTACCCTCTTACGCGCCGATCCACAGTAGGAGAAAAGCCCAAAAACCTGGCCAAAACCTCAAATGACCTTTGACGGGAATGAAAATTGGCTTACAGGAGTTTTCAAGGTCGCTGATTACGAATCTGAAAGCCAAATTATCGTAAACAAAATGGCCGATCCAATATGGCTGACATGAATGTTAAAAAGTTGCCAGATGTCGACAAAAATTGGTATTTACGGGTTTTCAAGGTCGCTGATTACGAATCTGAAAGCCAAATTATCGTAAACAAAATGGCCGATCCAATATGGCTGACATGAATGTTAAAAAGTTGCCAGATGTCGACAAAAATTGGTATTTACGGGTTTTCAAGGTCGCTGATTGCGAATCCGCAAGCCAAATTATCGTAAAAAAAATGGCCGATCCAATATGGCCGACATGAACGTTAAAAAGTTACCAGATGTTGACAAAAATTGGTATATACGGGTTTTCAAGGTCGCTGATTACCAATCCGATATCTATTGTTTATAACTTGCAACAAAGAGCTTACAGCAAATTGTTATAAACAAAATGGCCGAGTATCCTGCTAAATAGATAAATTAATATATTTAAAAAAATCATCATAATAAAATAAACGTGAACAGTGTATTCTACGCAATTATTATTTTTATTTCCAAAATACATACGGAACATTTCAAAAATAGAAAATTTTATTCTTAATCAAAATCGTAATCGGAGTCGGAGTCGGAGTCAGAATCATTATCCGAGTTTGTATCTATTACAACTCCCGGCACGGCTTCAATCTCGGCGCAAAATTCGTCTGCTGCAGCAGTCACTTTAGGAGCGATCAACATCGCTACAGCTTCCGGCGACAAACTCTTCAGCTTCTTCTGTGGTAGTCTTCTGACACTTGAAATGTACGGATCAGAAGTAACTAAGAGCCGATGAAAAACATCTTCCATAGTTTTAACCCTGGAACTTTTTCGCGCAAAATCTTCTCGATATCGTTTGATGTCTTTGTTTCGAGCTTCCTGAGCATCGTCGGATAATTGGCCGATTGGTAATAGAGCATGAGTTATTATCACTGGACCATGAATTAATAGTTTGTGCACCGAAGTAGGCATGGAGTACCAAGGGTATAATGCAACGGTCTTTCTTGCCGTTTCAATAGCATACTGTTCAAATCTTTCACAGTTTATCTCGTGGCCACACGATATAACTTGTAGGATTACGTACAAGCGTTTAATAACTTCTTCGTTGACCCCCGTTATCGCAGCGGAAACCGTCGAATTTTCAAAGAATCGCCGAGCTGTGTTGCCATCATTGCTGCTGCCGTATCCAGGCTTTGGGCGATCGATATTTAGACCCAATTGCTTCTTGAATCCTTCTTGAATGGCCCTCTTGCGTTCCTGGGTAATTTTTTTTTCTTCGGCACTTCGAGCTTGCCATTTTTTAATGCCGAGTTTGTAAGACACGTGTAAGCAATACTCGAAGCACCGTATCCACGCATGCAGCGTCGACAATCCGAACTTCAAATTTGTTTCATTGATTTCCCTTTGCAATACAGTGTCGATGGCATTAAAATCTTTGCTGGTTGCTCCACACAAATAGCACCGTTGAGCAGATTTCGTCAATGATACAGCGTTGCAAACTTTACCATCTATCATGGTGAACAACAACTTGTACATTACGGAGATTTCTTTTCCATCTATTACACTTTCGAATGGACGAAGTGACTTTATTTGTTCTTCAACAATTTGGACTTCATTAAGTGTTGACTCTGTGTCTTCGCGTAGAAACAGTAGTCTAAGCGGTCTACAAAATCGTGGAGACGAGGGTCTGGGGTTCTTCCAAACAACTATTTCTTCCTTCGATTGTTGATCATAACACACGAGTTGTAATGGCACGACTGAAGTAAAGAAAACATGCGCATCAGATTTGCTGTCATCACTGAACGTCTGCTTATATTCACTTTGCCCAGAACTTCCATCGCAACCCCACTTGCAAATCAAGTCCATTTTACGAACATTATCTGGAGTCAATCTTTGAATGAGTACATTTTGGACGAGTAAAATACGTTCAACTGTATGATCTAATAGTGCCTGTAGTTGGACTTCTGCACTACTCTCTGTAATCCTGATTGCATCACGTGGTGGATAACAACGCTTTTTTGCTTTCATCACTTTTTCGTAAGACGGATATAGCTTACAGTTATTTTCCTTCCCTAATCTTCTCATTCCCTGGTAAGTACTCTTGGAGAATTTATATTCAATCATAGCGGAAAGTGCAGCCTCTTCGGATAAAGTAATTTCATCCGTTGCTGAGTAAGCTTTACGATACTTGGAAGCTCTTAAAGGACTCGTCATTGTTACGTCCTTAATAACTTTTGCGGCGTCGGATTGTCCTGAAGAGCGAAGGCTCATCTGAGTAGCGTATGCTAACTCGACCGAGTTGAACGATGTACGAATATCTTGGGTCTTCCTTCGTTTAGATCTTTCACTGGACATTGTAAACTCAAGGGACGGGCGGCCGCCCGTATTACCCGGGCTTGTTACTACAGTGTCTGTAGGTGCGGCAAAACATACCTGCTTGCTAAGCCATTCACCGTTATTCTTGAAAAATACACAGGATTTTCTGTGAGCTTGTTGCCACCTCGTTCTCATTTGATTGAAGAGTATCGAAAAAGTCTGTTTCGAGTCCTCAGGCACTACAACTGTACGTCCGGTGTCCTTGGAAATTTTTTCTACCATAAATTCGATCAAGGAAGCGACTTTATCGGATAAATGCTCGCTGATTATCAGAAATACTTCTTTCCTTGTCAGCACCAATTCTTTGTAACCGGATCCTGTAATAAAGACATAAAATTGTAGAAACTTGGTGTTAAAGGAAAAGATAAAATTTTCAATTAATACAAAAACTTGAACAATGTACATTATTTTACCAAATAAATAACCGCAATAATTGAAATAATTTTAAGAAAATTAGACAGAAAATATTGACATGGATTTGGTTAAAAGAAAGCTTTGCTTACTATATAATATATATATATTCAAATATTTTATTCGAATGTTATAACATTTCATTCATATTTAAGAAATTTTTATGTGGTTGATTTTAATATGTATATATATATATGCATACGTATATATCATAATTAAATCACAGAAAATTTATATATATATATATATATATATATATATATACATACATATATATTAAAATAATTTATTTCAAGCGTATAACAGCCGTCTTGTCCGTTATGATGCTACTTCACCCATTCTCAGGTAGAGGCGCAGCGGCTGCTCAATAGTGCCGCGTGCACGCTCGGCTACCGCACGATGCGAAAAAAATCATAACGGACAAGACGCACGTTTTCCGCAGGTAACTCTTGTAAATTTCGAAAGCTTATACATTAAACTAAAGGCCGAGACTAGGAGCTTTGCAAAATGTGACAAAATATATAACTTTTCGGACCGTTGAAAATATAAGTTTTCAAAATTATTCAATTTTATTTATGCCGAAGGCTATACTACATTTCAATCATTTATACATAAACTTTCGATTCAACCGATGTAAAAACATGTTCTACATACCTCCAGAAGTCGTATCCATGTTGCAGAATTGAAATTAAACCCGTCACTTTAAAGTTATGGGTTTTTGAAGTCAGCGTTATTTTCGTCTGTTCAGCGCGTGACACGTACACTCTTCACGAACACTCACTGCCAACTGACGCTGCGGCGCAGGTATACACTTAAAGGGCTTTCCCTTCTACAATAGAATGCAGTTACTAGTCCTCTACCTGAATGACTACTCAACTGACCCTATTTCGAAAATTTATTTTTTGAGGTTTTGGCCAGGTTTTTGGGCTTTTCTCCTACTGTGCGATCACACAATCATAGTAGCGCGTGTCCGTGAGCGAGCGACGCTCGGACATCTTCGGAAAGAGCCGAGTTCGCCGAAGTTTCCCGACCGCGCCTTTGGCAGCTACACCAATACATGGACGCTGAGCACGTTCATGTCATAGACTTATAAGATAGACTGAGCGCTCTTATGGGCCGCTTGTAGCCAACATATAAAGGACGAAAATATATCGGGAGTACTCTTCTCTCTGTCTCAGGATACTTGTGGTGGGGATGAGGCAGCAGAGGAGAATGAGGAGAAATCACGCGCTTGCGTTACGAATGGATGTAAATTAACCTAACTTTAGATTCCAAACGTCACGAGTGTTTATGATCAAACTTGTGTGCATGCATAACAATACATAACAATTTTAAACCATGAAAAAAGATTAACAAATGAATCAAAATAATGTTAGAATATCGCAAGAAACTTAAATCACTGGTTAGCAAAGATAATAAATCGATTGTGGAAACTTCTTAGTCGTTGAACCGATTCCTGCAGCGAACGACTTTTGTGATGCAATCTTATCTTATAATATTTGGTTAAAATTTTTTCCACCAACTCATTTCTGTGATTGTTTATAATTAATGACT
The DNA here is from genome assembly GCA_963210295.1 of Ophion ellenae. Taxonomy (NCBI): domain Eukaryota; kingdom Metazoa; phylum Arthropoda; class Insecta; order Hymenoptera; family Ichneumonidae; genus Ophion; species Ophion ellenae. Next base: position 30,379,363 of record OY723387.1, read on the forward strand.
CTTTGGGATACATATCAAGTAGCGGAAATAAATTATTTGGGAGTAACCGCTTAGCGTCAATGACCAGTTTGGGTAGTACATTCTTCAGGGTAAGGATGTTATTTGTACTCCTTATTACCCTTTCAGCAGTCTTGCAAAGTATCACAACGTCATCGCTGGGATTAAGTAAGCCACCTCTATTTTTCCTTTTTTGAAGCAACGAAGTTGATTTGTCCGATTCCAGAGATTCCAGACAGAGTGGGCATTTGACTGTTTTTTTTAACGATTTGACAATTGCGCCAGCAATATGAGCAACTACTTCACTGCAATACTCATTCCAACTCCAGCCATTAGAGGCCTCGTAATCATGATCGAAGATAATTGCATCTGCCAATAACGTATCGTCATCTTTATCCTGAGTTGAACTTACTTGTAGCAAGTCTGTTGCATCTTGTAATGAACAATTTGCCTCTTGAGGAACAATGCAGTTGACGTGTAAACACAATTTCTTATAAGCGGATCTGAATTGGCGACAACTTGGGTTGTTGTTGAAGCCTCCCATTCTCCTGCAACACGAAAAGAATGTTTCAAGATGGTCTTGCGACAGTTTGTACGTCAACAAGTATGACATCAACTGGTTGTCAAAAACATAATGTGCCAGATTTAATACGCTCTTCATTTCTACGATAAATCCCCAGAAGCCTGTTCTTCGGTGACTTTTCAAAACAGAAATCTCTCTGCCTTTGTAAATTAATTTCAGACCATGTATGTACTTAATAAGTTCATCCACTTTTTTTTCCAAATTATAGATATTTTCTGGAGTGATGCAATCTTCTGACGGGTTTTTCCCACGTTTTCTTCTGGAGTTTAAAAGATCGAAGATATCATTCATTGTCCTACAGAAATTGGCTGTCGCATCAGCGCCCTGGAACTCGGAAACCTTCAAATCTTCTTCGAGGAACTTTAATGAATCAGCTACTCTTGTACTCAAAACTTGCACGGCCAATTTGACTTTCACTTCTTCTTTCCTGAAATCGATATGCCTTCGTCTAATCTTTGTGGCACAATGTAATTCTTGCTTCTCTTGATACTTCACAAGTTCAACAATATAATGCCAATCAACTTTGTTACCGCGATCATCGATTAGAATGAAATCAGCAAAAGCGGTTCTCACTAATTTAGCCATGTGGCAGGCATCGAAAACTGCAAATATTGGCCTTCCAGTAGCAGGATGCTGGAAAAACGTGTTTTCGTCGTTATTCCGGATGTTACATCCAAGTTCTTCGACCATTGAAATGTTGGTAGATGCTCCATCAAATGTGAGAGAACACACATTACTGATTCCGTACTCATGTAGAAACAGTAGAATTTGTCTCGTAATATTGGCTCTCTCTTCACTTGCTAAACTATGTATGAAGTAGTAAGCTATCGGGGTCTTAAAATGTCTATTGAGGGCCACAAGCATGAAGACCAACGCATAATTCGCTTCTACAACGTCTTCACAGTCATTGCTATCGGTTCCTATGTCGACTAGTCCATGAAATTTGTTTCCATCCCACTCAGTCAGTCTTTTTATAGACATCTCATCTACTTGCATGCCGAACTGTAATTTCTTGCCATTCGAGAGGTTTTCTTGAACTAGATTTTTCAAATGATCTAAAATCGGTGTGTGAATCCCTGGAGAAAAATCCACGCTTCGAAACCACTTTCGGACTGTTTGAGGATGCGGTAAAGCTTTCAGGAAAGTACATCTTACGTACTCGTACGCCGGGGTCGAATAATATAATAAACTGCTCGCAAATTCTTGTAATGCAGGAGGATAAACGTTGGGACTCTTCTCATCCGATAGTAGGTTCTCAAATATTTCATTCAACGCCGGACTCATTGATGTCTAATGAAGAAAAATAAATGAAAATGAGTTAGACAAGGTATAGATTGGATTTTTTAAACATTTTGTTCCCACTTTTATTTAAGTATCAGTTCAACTTATAAGAATTATAAGCTGAATTATAATACATTGTACAATAATTGAAATAATGTTCAATTATATAATTTTTCAATGATTCAAACCTGTGTATATTTCCTATTGTAAACAATTTTTAGGATCATTTATAGTATATCGTGACATGAGTACGAAAAATCTTTTTCTGACGAGTGTGTGCAATCGTACGAGATCAGGAAAAGTTTGTCCGTCCAGCACTGTACAAAATTTTGCTTTATAAGGTGTGATTATTATCATACCGAGTAAAGTAAAATATATTAGATTTATAATAATAAGACATAATGATATTATGAGAAGATATTAGTACAAATACGATTTCACATATTTACAATTCGAAGAATACTTCAAAGTATACATTTCAAAGTGTACAAGTCTTCGTGTGTTTCATTTGAAAAAAAAGTGTTCCTAATTAACCCGTTAAGGCTTACCTTCTTATCTTGGTAATCTTAAAAAAATAATACGATTATTTATTTTACGATGTCTAGCTTAACGGTTTAGTTTTATGTCAGATTTCATGATTTCCTGATTAGAGTGCTTACTTGTAGAAATTCTGCAGCTTGACTCGTTAACATATTATTACTTCTTAGGTCATCTGTCAGATCCTTCATAGTTCTTATTTTTGTGTCCAGACGCCGTACTTTCTGCTTCAATGTTTTTATTTCATTTTTGCAGCCACTGACATAACTCTTTACGACATCGTGGGCCTCATCAGAAGTGAAATCTTCACGGCCTAGGTCCCCAATATACCGAATCGTCTTTACTCGAGCCCGTTTTTTGTTGATATTAGCGGCAGAGTCGTCTTTTCTATGAGAATACGTTGTTTAATCAATAGCTGAAGTAGTAGTGATTATTATGAATGAATCATTTTACAGTACCTTTTAGAGAGTATTGAATTTCCATCTTCTGCCTCATCGTTTACTAGCTCACTGAAAAACAAAAAAAAATATCCATCACTGTCAACCGATTGACTAAAAGAACACAAATAATATATCAAAAATATAAAGTTGATTATATACAGCCCATGTACGGTTTAGCTTGTCGACACAGGATTTGATGATTACGTACATTTTTCTATTTCTGGGCTCATATAAATTGTTTGACTTACGTAAGAACAGATTCTGGTATCATGACGTCCTCCCTGTCATCTTTTGCCTTCCTCTCAGTTTCTGCATCACAGTTGCTGGAATAATTTTCATTGGGAATAATTTCGAAATATTTTCTCATTAAATTTAACGTACCTTGGATATGGAGGAGCTGCGACATATTTCGTTGGAATCGCGTTCGGGATCAAAGATCTTTTTATGGCACTGCCAACTATTTTGTACTGGAATTGATTATGTTCAAAGTGCTTACTACACACAGTTGCAGTTTTGGTAATATTTATTCCAATTCCACTTATAATTTTAATCCATTCATTGGCAAGGTTTTCGTTTCTTGGTATCCTAAAATTAGAAAATAGTCTCTTTTTAGATAAACAATATCCAACACTTACGCGAGACTGTTTAATTATCGGATTACGAACGCGATTACATAGATGGAAAAAACATAACCTCCACTCACTCAATATATTTTTAATTCTTATCAAAGTACTTTAACTTACTTATGAAAAGTTACATCTTCCTCTTGACCCAGATGCGATTTACAAATGCAGCAGTTCGCTACCATTCCTATTGCATACTTTTAACTACAATACTGAATAAATTATAGCACAAAATTATGACAGAAACGCGAAACGAGAACGGTAAAGGAAAATGAATGCGCATTTGACGTGTGCGAGGCTGTGTTCCACTTCCACTGCTCCGTTATCTCCCACCATGACGCCGGGTGAAAAGAGAAAAGAGTACTCCCGATACATCTCTGTCCTTTATATGCTAGTTCAGTATCTCTCATGGGAGCGCTCAGTCTATCTTATAAGTCTATGGTTCATGTGCGACCAAGCCGAAACGAAGGCTTCGAGGGAAAAAGCAATCTGAGCACGACTCGCGCGTGACGTCACCCGACGGAACGCGCGAGGCTTTTAGATGATTTCAATGCTTATTTCGCTCTTGATTCTCTGCGTTATCAATGTATACGAAAAAATGTATCGCGCACCCTGATCGCTTATTTTTTTAGTTTATACATTAATTTAAATATAATAATTAATCCAAATTACAACTTATTTATCTTCTAAAAAATTGTTTACGCTTTACTCACACCCGTCCTTATGCCAAAAAAATTATAATTCATAAAAGTAAGCGGAAATATATTTATATTCGTATTATTATATTAATTCTCATACTTTCATCAAGCGATAAAGCATTATCCCCAAATACAAGCCAATCATCCATCCGGCCGCGAATCGTAACTTACGAGAATGAATATAATAATACGACTATAAATATACCCGTATTTTTATTGAGCCAAAGCTAGAGGTGATTAAGCGGGAGTGGTGAAGAAACTATCGGAAAAGGAATGGTGAGGTGCAGTGTTTGTGTGGAAATAATAGGAATCGAGAGGGAGGGGTGGTAAGACCCAAAAAAGAGACACCAAAGGAGCCAAGCGAAAAAGCGAGGTTAGGTGAAAACGGCGAAAAGAGTGAAATGGAAGAAGTGGAGAGGAACGACGCGAGCGCCAGCAAGGAGTTGCGGCGGGAGAACGAAGAAGCTGTAGAACCGGAGACGGCCGGTAAGAGGAAGAGAGGATGACCACCGGGCGCGCTCAACAAAAAAGGGAAAGGGAAGGCACCAATCAACAGCCTGGACAAGTATCTAGCGTCGAATTGGATGGAGAGGGAGGTTGAGCACGGAGAAGACGATCCCGACGGAGAGCTGGAGGAAGTAAAGGAAGATGAAGCTTTTCTCTCAAAAAGCAAATTACTAAGATCGCCGGAAAACAAAGTGAGAGAGCGTCGGGATGGGAATGCGCATCAACAAGGAATTGGGGAGGATGGGAGAAAGACAGAGGAAGTACCGGATGGCCCCGTGGTCGTTGACGGAGTGGAGGGGGAAAGGACAGAGCGAGAAAGAGATGGGGGAAGAAAGACGGTTCGAGAGCCGCCGTGCATCGAAGAGGAGAGAGCAGGAGCGGAATATTTCGAGACGCCGTGGACGCAACCAGAAGGAGGGGAGCGTCAAGACACGGAACAGAGAATCGAGATAGAGATACAGGAATGGAAAAGAGGGTTGGAGAACACGTGGAAAGAGATGATACGGAAGGAACTGCAAACTGTGGTGAAAACAGTGAAGGAGGTGTTGGAGAACGAAAAAGAGAAGGAGAAATTAGAGGAGGAACTGGCAATAATGCTAGCCAGGTGGTCGGCAGTGGAGTCAAAGTGGGAGGTGCAGTGCATAAACAAAGACCTGAGAATTGAGGCACTAGAAGGCAGAATAGAGACGCTGCAAAATGAACTAAGGTTGGAAAAATTGCGGAACTGTGGAAATGAACAGGAAACAATTAATACTCAAGTGCAAGAAAACAGAAAGAAAGACGAAAATGGGAATCTGAGGGGGGGAAAGGACAAGAACCAAAACGGGGGCAATAAATTAAATGGTGATATGGACAACTTAAGTCTGGTTAGTGACGCGGAGCTGACGTGTCTCGCCACGGAGAGAAGGGAAAACAGTAGGAATGGAAAAGAAGATAAGGAGCCCCGAAAACAACAGAACAGAGGTCAGCTGAAGCACCCGGGTAGCATGCGAAAGGCCGAATGGGAGAGAGAAAAGGAGGAAAGAAGCAGAAGAAGAGCAAATATCGTCATACGTGGCATAAGACGCGGGAGTAGAATTTCGAGACATGACATCGGAGCAAGAATTCATCGGCAGACAGGGGTGAGACCTATCATCAAGACCTGGTTTTGGACAGAAAAGGGTCTGATAGTGACCTTAGGGGGAACGAGAGATAAGGCGGAAATCATAAAATGGAACTACAGGAGAGGGGGCACAGAGCTGCGTATCACTGATGACTGGACCTACAGGGAGAGAGAAGTGCAACGTTGGATTGAGGCAACGACGGAGGAACGGAAAAGACGAGGGGATGAGATACAAACCGGACACCAGAAAATGAAAATCAACGGGAGATGGTGCCGGTGGAACGAGTTAGAGGGCGACTGGGAAGAGGACCACAGAAGATTGAGAAGACCGGACGACACAGGCAGAAGGGCGGGGGGAAGGGGGTTTCGAGCCTTGCGGGGGTTTCGAGAAAGCAATAGGAGATACGAAGGGCATTATTAGAATGGTATCGTGGAACATTGCGGGGCCGAGAAAAATAAACGAAGCGTGGGAATTCCTGGAAAAAAATGATATTATTGCGTTACAGGAAACTTGGATAGAGGAAAAAAACGAGAACAAAATTATAAGTGCGTTAGACAAAAAGTTTAAGTGGTACACAAAACCGGCAATAAGGAAAAATAAAAAAGGAAGAGCGATGGGGGGCCAACTGGTGGGGATTAAGGAGAATCTGGCACAAAAAACGACAGCTACGCGGTGGAAAGAAGGCTTGATAATAAAAGGGATAAAACTGGGGAAGGAAGAGGAGAGAGTTGCCATCGTAACAATTTATAACAATTGCGGAATCGGGAAACTGACGCCGGAACTGACCGAGGTGGTTGGAAAAATAGAGGAAGAGGGTGAGAATGTGATTTTGATCGGGGATTGGAATGCAAGAACGGGGGAAGAAGGGGGGTTTCTTTGTGACAGAGAAGACGAAGAAGGAGAAAGGAAATCTAAAGATAAGACAAAAAATGTGGAGGGACGGAAGCTTTTGAATTTTTGCAATAATAATGGATTGGTAATATTAAACGGGCGTTGCGAAGGTGATTGGGAAGGACACTACACCTATGTCGGAGAAAAAGAAAAAGAGGGGTCGGTAATAGATTACCTAATTGTTAACGGAGGAAAAGAGTATATAATCGCGGAAATGAAAATAGAAATCAGAATGGAATCGGACCATCTACCATTGACAATCAGTATGAAATCGCAACAAAGAAAGAGCTCAATAACGGGAAAGGAGGGGGGCGGGAACGAAGTCAAAATGCTCAGGTGGAAAGAAGAGTTAAGGGCAGAGTACGAGGAGAAATTCAGGGAGAACTGGACAAAAACGGATACGGTGCAAGGTGGGGGGCAAAGGTGGGAGAGATTAAGAAGAGTTATAGAAATAACAGCGGAAGAAGTGGGGATGATCGTGAGGATAAGGGAGAATAAGCAAAGACAAAGGAAGGTAACGGCAGAAATAAAAGAACATAGGAAATTGGTATGGATATGGCTGAAAAAATACCTGAAGGGGAAAACACCAAACGAGAGAGAAAACTCGAAGAAGAGTTTAAAGGAAGCAAGGAGGGAGCTAAAAAGAATACAGAAACTAACACAAAGACAGAGCCTAGAAGAAAAGTGGAAAATAGTGGAAAGGTGTAAGAATGTGGGGGACCTTTGGAAAGCGATCAGACCCTTTAGACTACGAAGAGCAAACGTAGGAAAACATATTAGCAAAGAAGAATGGAAGAAGTACTTTGTCGATTTGTTGGGAGCAAGAACCAGCGATGTTAGGGAGAGCGGTGAGGAACAAAGGGGAAGGGAAGAAGAGCAGGAAGAGGACATCTGGATAGAAAGAGCAAATAGAGAAATTGACATGAAGGAAATAGAAAAAGCACTAAGAGGTATGAAAAATGGAAAAGCTGCCGGGGAAGACGGAATACCGATCGAATTCCTGAAAGCTATGACGGAGTATGGATATAAGGAAGTTAAGGATATCTTGAATGAGTTTTGGCATGAGGGGGAATTAGCGAGAGGTTGGGAAGTGGGGAGAATCTTCCCGATATACAAGAATGGAGATGTCAACTGCGTGAAAAACTATAGGGGGATCACACTTCTCAACACAGGATACAAATTGTTAGCCAATATTATAACGGGGAGGCTTAGATGCTGGTTGGAAGGGAAGGGGGTGTTGAAGGAGAGCCAGGCAGGCTTTAGGAGCGGGAGGGGGACGAGAGACCACGTGTTTGTCTTAAATGCCTTGATAAACAACAAACTCAAGAATAAAGGGGGGAAGCTATTGGCAGCGTTTGTTGATTTTAAAGCGGCATTTGACACGGTCGATAGGGACTTGCTTACCAGGAAACTAACAGAACTAGGTATAAAAGGAAGGCTGCTCCGGATGATCAAGAAAATATACGAAAAAAGTATAAACGAGGTAATCACAGGGGGAGGGGCCACGGAACGCTTCGAGACGGTAAAAGGCGTGAGGCAGGGGTGCCCTCTGAGCCCTTCCCTCTTTAGTCTGTTCATAGAGGACATGGACAAAATATGGGCGACAAAGAACGAAGGGGGTACGGTAATAGGAGGAGAGAAAATATTCGCTCTCAAATTTGCAGATGATATCGTGCTGGTGGCGGACGAAGAGGAAGGGCTGGCGGCAATGCTGAGATCACTAGAGAAATATGTACAAAGGAATAGGTTAACAGTTAACATCCAAAAGACCAAAATAATGAGATTCAAAAAGGGAGGCAGAAACAAGGAAAACCAAAAATGGAAGTATGGGAGGGAGGAATTGGAAATAGTCAAAGAATATAAATATCTGGGGGTAGTATTCTCGACAGGGAATACATTTGAAAAACATCTGAATAACCTAACGGGGAAAATAAGAAGAGCTACCAACGCGACCTGGGGTACCTTCAAAAGGGCCAGGATAAATAGTTTAAAGAGAAGGATGTATTTGATGGATGCGATAGTCAGAAGTGGTTTGCTTTATGGGAGCGAGGTGTGGGGCTGGAAGAGACGAGAAGTAGTCGAGAGATTAGAAGGAGGATATGCAAAAATGGCAATGGGCATCAATAAAAATACGCCAAACTACATCTGGCGAAGGGAATCGGGACGCAGAAGTATATCAACGGAAACACGGCAGAGAGCGGCGAATTATTTAAGGGTAATCATGAAGATGGGGGAGGAAAGATGGCCCAGAAAATGCCTAAAAGAGGAAGCGAGAGGAGTTATAAATGGAAACCCAACAAAATGGGGGAGGGAGGTGCAAAAAGCGATGGAGGAAGTAGGGGAGGGAGGAATGTGGATGGCCATTGCAAACAATGATACAAGGGAATTGAAGGAAATAATAGGAAGAGGAAAGAAAACAAAAATAGATCAGGAAATCCAGCAGGATTGGAGCAAAATCGAAAAATCCACGTACTGCGTACAATACAAGAATAGAAAACAAACGGTCGAAGCGGAAAAGTATTGGGAGGAGGGAAACACAACGCCGGGAATGAAGGAGACATGGGCAAGACTCAGATGCGGGAATGTGGGGAAGGAAGGCAACAAGGGATATAGCGACAATAAGTGCAGGAGCTGCGAAAAAGAAATAGAAGATTTGGTCCACATATGCACATGTGAAGGAATAAAGGGAAAAATTAAAAAAGAAATAGTGGAGGAGTTGGAAAAGTGGTTAGGGGATGGAGAAAGAGAGGAGATAAATAGGAGAATAGAAATGGCGTTGAAGGAGGGACCGGCGGAACCACTATGTACATACATAAGGCAATTTGAGAAGGTGATCAAAACCGAAAAGAGATAGAAAAGGAAATATACATAGGAATAGATAGAGAATATAAGTAATTATTAAGTGCAGTTTCTAAGTTTTTTATGTAAAAGAAGAAACTCAAATAGAATGTAAGTAGATTTAAGTGCGTGCGAAAGAGAAGTAAAACAAAAAAGGGGGACTGGTTATGTAGTGGGGGTATACCTGTGTAAACACCCTGAGAGGGTACACCACGAAATAAAGACTATTGATTGATTGATAACTAATTTAACAAGAATTAATAGTGATAATAATTAAAAAAAAAAACACTGAGGGCGGGGAACGATCCTGCGCCCCTGCGGACCGATGCCAGGAACGCTACCAACGGGACCATCCCATCGCTTGTAGAATATGCACTTTCTGGTACTGACGATTCGCGGTCGGATGGTTGATTGGCTTGTTTTTGAGGATAATGCTTTATCGCTTGATGAAAGTATGAGAATTAATATAATAATACGAATATAAATATATTTCCGCTTACTTTTATTAATATTAATTTATTTGGCATAAGGACGGGTGTGAGTAAAGCGTAAACAATTTTTTAGAAGATATATAAGTTGTAATTTGGATTCATAATTATATTTAAATTAACGTATAAACTAAAAAAAGAAGCGATCAGGGTGCGCAATACATTTTTTTGTATACATTGATAACGCAGAGAATCAAGAGCTAAATAAGCAGTTTCGGCTTGGCCGCACATGAACGTGCTCAGCGTCCATGAATAGGTGTACACAACCATAAAGGCTAGAGTGGGTGGAGGCCGATCTGTGCATTTCAAAGTGGCTACAAAAATGTGGTCAAAAAGGGATGGCGCCACTATCTCTGAGACCTCGAGAAGTAAGCTGAGTATCGATGTCGTGTAAGAGGGATGGAAGAGGATCGAATACGCATCCCAGCAAGCAGTGCAGCGAGATCGCGCGCAAATGTTACCCCCTCTCTAGTCTCTTACGCGCCCATCACACAATCATAGTAGCGCGTGTCCGCGAGCGAGCGACGCTCGGACATCTTCGGAAAGAGCCGAGCGCGCCGAAGTTTCCCGACCGCGCCTTCGGCAGCTACACCAATGCATGGACGTTGAGCACGTTCATGTTCGGCTAAGCCGAAACGAAGGCTTAGCGATGGGATGGTCCCGTTGGTAGCGTTCCTGGCTTCGGTCCGCAGGGGCGCAGGATCGTTCCCCGCCCTCAGTGCTTTTTTTAAAATTATTATCACTATTAATTCTTGTTAGATTAGTTATTTTTATTAATTATCATTATTATTTTAATTAGTTATCTTTTAGTGTCGAAAAATTTATCGCGCACTCTGACCGCTTATTTGATTAGTTTCTACGTTAATTTAAATCCAATAATAAATATAAATTACAACTTATTTATCTTCTAAAAAATTGTTTGCCCTTTACTCACACCCGTCCCTATGCCAAATAAATTGTAATTCATAAAAGTAAGCGGAAATATATTTATAGTCGTATTATTATATTCATTCTCGTAAGTTACGATTCGCGGCCGGATGGATGATCGGCTTGTATTTGGGGATAATGCTTTATCGCTTGATCAAAGTACGAGAATTAATATAATAATACGAATATAAATATATTTCCGCTTACTTTTATGAATTATAATTTATTTGGCATAAGGACGGGTGTGAGTAAAGCATAAACAATTTTTTAGAAGATAAATAAGTTGTAATTTGGATTAATTATTATATTTAAATTAACGTATTGTAATAATTGTTTTCAATTATTCAAATTTTTATTCATCCACATTTTTAGAATGACTTCTCTTACAAACAATTACTCGGTTAGAATACAGGATAATAATTTGGGGAGGCACTACTCCCGTACCGATTGACTCTAATTTATAATTCCATCAATCACGCTACCCTCTGAGCCATTCACGTTTATAATGATTTCGTTACAAAGAATTATAAAATAATAATCAACGACAATGATTGGGATGACCCACGATTCCGAACGTCTGAATTTCTCACTCCCGTTATGACGCTCGGCCCTTTACTCTTGGACGGGCGCACATCCGCGATCTTTTATACTGTCCTGTTCCCTTTACCGGCACTGGACCAGGTTGTCAGACGGATTCTGGCCCGTGTCCTTACACTCGATAGGATTATTTAGAATGGACCGAACTCACAGTTTCTTGATTGTCCGGGATGAGTGGCGTCGGGAGCACCGAGTAAGGTCCCAGTCAAAGGGTGAAGACCCGGAACTGCAGGACCGGCGATGATCTCTTTCTCTGGTAGGACTCAGTGTTGTGACTGCGGTAGCTCCAAGGACCTCGACAGGCAGGGAGACGTCGCAGTCGCGAGCCACGTCGGAATGCTTCCGTTCGTTGACTTATTAATGAACCGGCCTTTTTCGGGTCGGTCCAATGTTGATGATGATGGTTGCTGTGTTTTCGTGCAGCAACTCACAGACGGTCATCGGGGATGCGCGTCCCCTGAACGATTGACCACGTACGTAATATATGTGTGATAAATATGGCGAGAGATTTTTCCTCCGCCTGACTCGTGTGTCCCTGTATCGGGTCCTTTCGCAAGTAACCTCTTCGGCTGTCGATAGCCTTCCGAAGCCTAAAGAGTGGGGATGATTAGGCCGGTCTCGAAGGAACCGTCGCACCTCCTACTTCCGTCGATCAAATCGACACGACGGGGGAAGAGGCCGCGTTTTAAATATGCGAACCAGGAACCTAGACGGTCGATCGAGACGGCCTATTACAGTATAAACTAAAAAAAATAAGCGATCAGGGTGCGCGATACATTTTTTTGTATACATTGATAACGCAGAGAATCAAGAGCTAAATAAGCATTGAAATCATCTAAAAGCCTCGCGCGTTCCGTCGGGTGACGTCACGCGCGATTCGTGCTCAGATTGCTTTTTCGCACATGAACATGCACATGATCGCACATGAACGTGCTCAGCGTCCATGGCAAGGAGACTATAGGGAAGGAGTCCAATCTTCGTATGGTGAATGGGTATAAGAAACGTCCGTAATTTTGATTCAAGAGCGTGGTGTTAAATATGGCCTGTAGGCGTCGTCCGTATCTTTAGTGTATCAAAATATAGTAATACAGCCAGTACACAGGGTCAAACTGACTGTTATTGCGGCTTATTGTTGACGCGTGTAAAAAAAAACACCTATCGTCCACTAAGATTGTTTATTTGCGACGGCAACTTTGTGTAAGAGTATCGGACGAGGGAGGATCGACAAATTTTTCTTTTTAATTACAAATCTGATCTGATCTTTTTTTCCAAATTTTTCTGTTAAGGTTTTAGGTTATACGTGGAACTCGTGATATTGCGGATGATGCTCGCTACTGCGGAGCGAATCTCTGTGTTGATAATGTCGCTACGGGTGGTGTCATAGCTTTAGCAAAGGATATTTCCGATGTGACGTTCGGGTGTATCGCTTCAATTCTTTCGATGAGTTGTCGTTGTCTAATATCTGTCACTTTATGAGCGTTTGTATATGAACTTGTAGTATAGGCATTACTCATAATTCACTGGGTGTTCTATGTTATTGCAATATGCACAGCGAGAACACGCGCGAGTCTTGTGATGCTGGGCACGATGCTCGCTACTGCGTAGCGGACCTCGGTCTTGCTATTGACACTGCGGATGATGCTCGCTACTGTGTAGCGAATCTCTGTCTTGCTACTGACACTGCGGATGATGCTCGCTGCTGTGTAGCGAATCTCTATCTTGCTACTGACACTGCGGATGATGCTCGCTACTGCGTAGCGACCTTCTGTCTTGCTACTGATACTGTGGACAATGCTCGCTACTGCGTAGTGAACTTCTGTCTTGCTACTGTCGCCGCGGGTAGTGCTATAGCTTGTGTAAAGGAAATTCCCGATTTGACTTTCGGGTGTATCACTTCAATTCTTTTTATGAGTTGTCGGTGTCTCATGTCTCTCACTTTATGAGCATTTGTATACGACCTCGTAGTATAGGCATCACTTATAGTTCACTGGGTGATCTATAAGTGATGTGATAAGAGATTCGCTACGCTAGTGCGTAGCGAATCTCTTTCTTGCTACTGACACTGCGGATGATGCCCGCTACTGCGTAGCGAACTTCTGTCTTGCTACTGTCGCCGCGGGTAGTGCTATAGCTTGTGTAAAGGAAATTCCCGATTTGACTTTCGGGTGTATCACTTCAATTCTTTTTATGAGTTGTCGGTGTCTCATGTCTCTCACTTTATGAGCATTTGTATACGACCTCACTTCTCAGTCTCTCAGTCTCTCACTTTATGAGCATTTGTATACGGCATCACTTATAGTTCACTGGGTGATCTAGGTCATTGCAATTTGCACAGAGGAGGAGCGGTTTATCTGATGAGTTATTTAAAATGCATTTTCCGTTTTCTTTTGAAGCACTACACTTGACGCAGTGGTATGTAAGGTTGCAATTTACACTCGAATGTTCCAGGCGCTGACATTTTCTGCGTACTTTTCACACTATAATCTCGGCCACCTTACCACATTTGAATGGAATTTATATTTACATCTGATATCAATTATTGTGGCATTTGTTAGGTGTTTATTTTCATAATTAGGTGGGTAATTGCACTATGACTTGAATGTAGAAACATCTTAAGGCAATACTACAGCTACACGAAATTTAATTATAAAATAAATTAAGGTTAAGAAAATTAAAATGTTCAGCTCATGTGACAGCTAATAACACAGACAGCTGATAACAACGCATGCGCAAAACACAGTGCACAATGACTAACGTTCCCAGCGCCGCTTATGCGGAACCCTTATTTGTTGCACTTTTACGGACGCGCCAGAATGCGGAGATTGGACTCCTCCCCTATAGTCTCCTTGGTCCATGGATTGGTGTAGCTGCCGAAGGCGTGGTTGCGAAACTTCGGCGCGCTCGGCTCTTTCCGAAAATGTCCGAGCGTCGCTCGCTCACGGACACGCGCTACTATGATTGTGTGATGGGCGCGTAAGAGGCTAGAGTGGGGGTAACTTTTGCGCGCGATCTGCCTATATATCACTTTGCATCTTTCTCGCACGCAGCCTACTTCTCAAGTATCATGCTGCCTTATGCACAGCTCACTTCTCATTATTTACTTGTTCCGTCTCTGTCACACGCAGCTCACTTCTCGAGGTCTTAGCAATAGTGACGCCATCCCAGTTTGACCACATTTTTGTAGCCACTTTTTTCAAGTCTCTCCATAAGAGATCGGACTCCTCCCACTCTAGCCTCCCTGGTTGTGCATCTCCCTACTAATCTCTGGTAAGTCCGTGTCCTCTCCTCTACTCTGAACTCTGAGCTCTTCCTTCCATATCCAACAGAGCAGAGCAGAGCGGATCACCTCGTGCCCTGAACCTTCCTACCCTAGGACAAATAGCGCGGCCCACCGCGAATTTGACCATCTCCCCAGTATAAAATTTCCAACTAACCTTAATGTTTGCGGAACTCTCGTGATCGGATCCCTGACTAATTAGCCGTATAGCTAAAGTAAAAAACAGGACAATGATTATTTATGTTACCCGGACGTAACAGTACCGATTTAGCCGACTTTGGGACAACTTTTAAAATCTATTCTTGGGCTGAGATCATATCAGGTAGTTAAATGTGACTTTGAAGATAATCGAATTTGCGTAAAATGTGAATTCAAAAATGTTGTGAGTTTCTCAAATATCGCCTGTCGACCTTTTTTATGCAAATTGGAAGCCCATGGCACATGTTCTTTATCATTTCATCCAGCAAACGAAGCATTATCTGTCAGGACGAAGAAGCAAGGATAACTGCTTATCCTTGCTTCTCGCTTTTCTCTCAACGAACAAACCGGAAACTCATCGCTACCAAGGGAACATGGCATTGCAATTCAATGCGATAATCGTTTACGAAATCAAATACAATTAGAGATTTCTCCCAAACGAGGATCGCTTGTACGCGATCTCCAGTCCAAATGCAGTAAATTCACTTGCACTTGATCTGGTTTTCCTGCGATCGGAGTACGAAATCGATAAACTGAAACCAACCGGAAATCGTGCTTGCTAGGAAAATTCGTGGTGCATCAATGTTTTGAAGATATGGACAGCTGGTGGTAGCTGGAATTGTGCAAAAGAAGCACCTGCAACAAGATGATGAATGGCTACATTATAAATGAACAACGGCCAATGGTGCACCTTGATCGGTAGTAATCGCGCCTGAGAATGTTGGCGCTAAGCGTTCATTATACGAAGAGATTAGAATTAAGATGCAGTCGCTGCTCTCGCGTGGCTGCCAGCTGACAGAAGTCGGCAAAATGATCAGCACGCGGAATGTCAACAAACGACGTATCCAAAAACCCGCGACACGCATGCCGGTGGGTGCTTTCCATCATGGCGACAACGGCTACATGTGAAAAGTGACGTGGAAGGTTGGATCCTCATTTTCCATCGTTTACATCGCAGATATCCCAAACACTCGGATATCACGGCACAAAAATGATATCCCTTGAGGAATTCGTCTGCTTTGCCGTATTTTTTATCCTCTCGCTTGCATTTCTCGTAAGTTTACTCTTTCTTTTCCGGGTTATGTCGTGCAGCAACGTCGCTTAAATCTGAATGTTTTTTCTCGTTTCCCCTACAGTTATGCCTTCTTTTGTACGCAACTACGAGACCCTATCCCATTATTTGGCGGCACGAGGATGAGAAATATTACGTCGATCCGAGAAGTGGAACGAGGGAGCGTTTTCCATCTCTCGAGGAGGACTGGAGTGTTCATCTAAGCGTCGTCGTTCCCGCTTACAACGAAGAGCAGCGATGTGAGTTCTGCCAAGGCCATCAAAGACTCGAAAAAGAGTTAAAAATTTGCTCGGCTGTTTCTTTATCATCGTCCGTCTCTTCCAATAGTGTCTCCTATGCTCGACGAATGCTTGGAGTACCTGGAGAGGAGAAGAACCTCAGCGGGTCTCACCTATGAAGTTATAGTCGTGAGCGACGGCAGCACCGATACGACGGTGCGGGTAGCTCAGTGCTTCGCCGAGCACTACGACACTGTACGCGTGTTGGGGCTCGTCAAAAACCGAGGAAAGGGCGGCGCGGTTAGATTGGTCAGTGAACTTTTATTCTCAATCCTCTGTTGAGGATGATGACGATCGTATTCAATTTATCCAGTTTTGTACGACTTTCTAAACGTTTTACAGCTAGATTACTCTCTCTGTGTGTCATCAATTTTTATTCTGCCATTCGCTGGGAATGATGCAAAAACATTTTCCTTTTATTCTCGTACATTTTGGCGTACGGATGCAATAAGTAATGTGATCCGTGCGGTGTCAGCATGCTAAAAGTGCTGTGGGTATTTCCTTGTAGCTGCCCGATAATCAATAGCTTATCAAAATTTATCTTATCTAATTATCTACTATTCAATTTATCATCGAATAGCTTTTGCCTGCAGCCTTGCCCCCTCGTATGTTAGAAATTTTATTTGTGATGTTGAAAATTAATTTTCGGGTCATAACTCATCAAGGTTTATATACCAAGGCTATTAGAAAAAACGTGTTCTATATATTCAGCAGAAAGTTTTTTATATAGTCGGAAAGGGGTATTTTTAGAAGTCTGATCGGTTCAATTGGTCTTAAAAAGTTGCATTTTGAGGGGTTGTTCGGTTCACTTAAATTTTCAAAAGATGCATTTCGCGGATGTCGCGTTTTGAAAAGTGTGAAGGTTGTGGTTGAATTTTTAAAAGGTCTATTTTCAGACATCACTTGGGTTAAAATTAATTTTCAGAAGGCGGATTGTTCAGGAAAAATTCAAACGACTGTCAATATTTTTTTTTGAAACTAGTTCATTAAAAACTTTCACGACCCTTATAACACATACAGTTATTTTGGTCTTTCGATTGTACTTCAGTATCGTTTCACAGAGTTAATCCGGGATTTTTCAATTCGAGACGATATTTTACATGTTAAGCGCATTTGAGTAAATCGATCGAAAAAGAAACTACTTTATTGGTTGATGAAACCAACGCTTCAACAAAGATCGCCATTGATAACGAGTATAGGAAAAAGTTCGGACTCCCGTGTAGAAGGCGTATCGATATACACTTCCCACGGTTTTTTGCAAGTGCATTAAAAACAAAAAAAAAATTTTTAAATATATTTTTTGCAACCACTGATCTGTTGAAGTTTTTCTATGGAACATTTTTCTCTCTAGATATTTTACTCCCAACTGCACAGTTGTTCAGTTACAGCGCTTGGAAATTGCACCACTTTACAAAGAGCTGAATAACCTCACGAAAAAATGCCTACTAGGCAAATACAAGTCCCTCTAAGAAATGTCTCTTGCAGTTTTCCAAAAAAATAAGATGGGCGTTTATAAAATGAGGCAAAAGAACACAACCACGTTCAAAAATCGAGTTGGATAATCATAAAGGTTAATGAAAATGGTTACATCGATTAAAATGAAACTGATGACATTAACTGAAGATCCTTCTATGAGTGCTGAAGGGTATCGCATACCGTTATCCTTTTCAGAGGAAAATCGCATATTCTCAGGTTCTATCTGACGGATCCGATGAAACAAAGTTCAAGGAAATTCTGGCAGCGTATATTTTATATCAAAGACTTGAAGAAAAGCTCAAGACGTTTTCACGTCAACTTCGCGCAGACAGAGAGATGAATTTAAAAACAATGTCTACCCCTAATCTCACTCCTATTCCACAGAATTTTTTTCCTTCATTTTCTGTATATTCTGTCCCATCCGATTTACTCTTTGGCGCCCGAGTGAAAGTCACCCAAAACATCGAGTCTGAATCATTATTTTTCGCAGGGAATGCAAAGCGCGCGAGGCAGCGTACTTTTATTCGCGGATGCCGATGGTGCGACGAAATTCAGCGATTTGGACAAGCTCGAAACAAGCATGAAGGATATCGTTGGAAGTGAGAATTCAAATACCTCGATCGAACAAGCATTCGACGTGCCATTTAATCTACGATATGCATAACGGTTGTTTGTTTATTTTTCGTTCAGAGGATTATTCGAGTTGCCCGGAGGAAGTATCGAAAGCAGATGCGGTAGTGTGCGGCTCCCGCGCGCATTTGGAATCTGAAGAGACCGCTAAGCGTTCGTACTTCCGTCTCATCCTGATGCACGGCTTTCACTTTTTGGTCTGGGCACTATGCGTGCGTGGTATACGCGATACTCAGTGCGGCTTCAAATTAATGACGCGGCAAACAGCGAGGACGCTGTTTCGCGCGTTGCACGTAGAGCGCTGGGCCTTCGACGTCGAGATGTTATACATAGCGCAGACACTCGGCATTCCGATAACCGAAATTGCGGTCAATTGGATGGAGATCGAGGGCTCGAAGATAGTGCCTTTCTGGAGCTGGTTACAAATGGGCCGGGATCTCGGCCTCATTTGGTTGAAGTATCGAATGGGCGCTTGGAAAATAGACAGGCCAAAGGCGCGTTAGCGTATGTCACTCGCTCTTGTCTCCTTGTTTTCTTTTTATACGTTCGTCACATTATTTTCTACCCAGAATATATACGTATATGGATTCGAGGGACATGAGAAATCAGTTACTGTGCAATATTATGTCGTTGATAGGAATTACGACGATTATTCCGATTCATCGCCTTGTGTTCG
Source organism: Ophion ellenae (assembly GCA_963210295.1). Lineage (NCBI taxonomy): Eukaryota > Metazoa > Arthropoda > Insecta > Hymenoptera > Ichneumonidae > Ophion > Ophion ellenae. Next base: position 30,398,480 of record OY723387.1, read on the forward strand.
GCTTTTTTGTTTTTTAATTGCTAAATTCGTAATCTGGTCCGTATCTTTCCGCGATATGACAACTGTACACGTACCGTTCTGATACCTCCATTTTCGGAGACTTGCGATATTTACTCGCCTTCCCATCACTCGGCTTAATCTGTTTTTTTTTCAGCTTTTTTTTCGAAATCTATACCAGATATTGGAAAAAAATCTTTTGGGCTCCGTTTACAGATATTTTAACGGGTTATGCCTAGTTGTAACAGTCGAAAACGGATGATTTGTAGGATTAAAAAAAAATCGTGATAGATTTCTGAACAAATTAGCTGTTTGAAAAAGTATCTGAAAAGTATCTGTAATTTTTTGTGTTGAAAATATTTAATTGTTGTCGTTTTACAACCGATGTCCGGGTAGCACCTATCGGAAACGCCTTATGCGGCGAGCAATGCCGTTCTGAGCCAGATTATCTAATATCAACAAATAAAACTTATTTCGTCAGCATATTAGTTTATCCGATGATTGTCCGAAAGAATTTGCGAGATATACAATTTTTTTTATTTGCACGTGTTCGACGTGGGTCTTGATTTTTGCGAAAAAATGGGCATTATTCGTTCATCAAATCGAAAGTATGCATCGCAAAGTAATCCTTCGATTAAATACTATATTTTTACCTCTAGAAAAAGACCTACCAATTTCACAACGATCGATGCAGTAGTTCTTAAGATATTTTGCTCGCCGACTTTGAAAACGTACTTTCGAAAAAAATGCGTTTAAAGTTTCGAACGACGCTCCAAGCGTTCCAACGGGCGTCAACATAACAGCCTATCAATCTGTCAATTTTGATCCGATCACCTTGGAACTTTAAGGGAACATATATGAGATGATATACTGTCAAAATACATTCATTTTGAAGCAATGTATTTTTCGATTTTTACAATTAGGCATAGCCCCGTTAGTACCCAAAATGATTGAAAAATGTTTATGAAGCTTTGGCATGAGAAACCGGCGCGGCGTGTTCATGGTGCTGCACGAAGTACACGGGTCCACGGTAGACATAGTAAAACCCTGTAGGTCTGTCCGATCTGGAAAACCCGGGAAAATTATCAAAATATATGGGTTTGCATATCGCGTGTGCCACAATCAAGTGGAAAAATCAAGTCGGTGTATTTTCCGCGAGGAAGACAGCAATAGCGACGCCGGCAGCAGAGCAAGAGAGACAGACAAAGAACGTGTTCCATGCAATTGGTTCGAAATTGCTTGTTGTAACGATTTGCACAATATACCTGTTACGTATTTAAAACTATCTTCTCCGGTGTTGCGAATTGATCGCACAATGCATAGCAGCCTTGATGGAGTGGGCGCATTTTGTTTACGCAGCGCTTCTTTGCAGTAACCAGCTATTTTTAAAATGCTTCTACTTTCCATCTTATTCCATGCGAATTTATATCGACGGGTGATCAATCGCTATCGGCAGGTTATCTGCAGGCGTTTTTATTATTGTATCGCGTCTTTTGCCAGGCTATGCGTCAGCCAAACATTATCAAGCGATGCCGCGGAGTCCTTGGTGTTGAATGTAACTTTGGAAAAAATATTCCGAAGCATCGAACACGGCGCAGCGTATTTTGTGTATGGTCAATTGAATTTGTTTTAACCATGTCGGTTATATTCTTACAAGACGGTTGAATTGAATTATCGAATATCCGATCGGTCGAATTATATTTTTAGAAGTCGGATCGGTTGAAATTACTTTCTAGAAGTCAGATCGATTGAATTGAAGATTTACGAGCCAGACCGCTTGAAGTGAATTCGGGAAAACATCATTTGTACAAAGTGGATCGGTTCAATTTAATTTTTGAAAGATGGCATTTTTAGAAGTCGGGTCGGTTCAATTAGATTTTGGAGAGGCTGCATCTTTAGAAGTCGGATCGGTTTGGTTGGATTTTGGAGAGGCTGCATCTTTAGAAGTCTAATCGGTTCAAATGCAATTTTTAAAAGTGCATTTCTAGAAATATGATTGGATCAATTGAATTTTCAAAAGATGCATTTTTAGAAACTTGATCAGATCAATTGGATTTTTAAAAGGTGCATATCTAGAAGCTGACTGGATCAATTGAATTTTTAAAAGGTGCGTATCTAGAAGCTGACTGGATCAATTGAATTTTTAAAAGGTACATTTTGAGAAGTCGGGTCGGTTCAATTACTTTTTGGAGAGGCTGCATCTTTAGAAGTCGGATCGGTTTAGTTGGATTTTGAAGAGGCTGCATATTTAGAAGTCCGCTCGGTTCAATTGGAATTTTTCAAAGTGCATTTCTAGAAATGTGATTGGGTCAATTGAATTTTCAAAAGATGCATTTTTAGAAACCGGATCAGATCTATTGGATTTTTAAAAGGTGCATACCTAGAAGCTGACTCGATCAAATGAATTTTTAAAAGTTGCATATCTAGAAGCTGACTGAATCAATTGAATTTTTAAAAGGTGCATTTTTAGAACATTGATCGGAGCACTGAAATTTTTAACAGGTGCATTTTTAGAAGGCTGATCGGTCTGAATTGAGTTTTTACAAGTCAAATCGATTGAAATGAATTTTCAGAAGTCTCATTTGTAGGACTTAAATTGGTTCGATTAAATTTTCAAAAGATTGCATTTTAAGAAGTCTGATCGGTTTAATTTGTAAGACGAGATATGTATCGATACATAATAATGTATATAGCTTACAAGTAATCCTCCTGGGCAGCCCCCCCCCCCCTAAATTATAAGAAGAGACGAATAGGTCGGTTGGCCTACGAAATATGTGAGACAGTCGTTAACGACCCACGGGACGATCATGTAGACTGACCAAAGAAAATATACGCAGTCATAAGTAAATTGTATTCGGCCCAAATTTAATTAACCCAACCATCCACCGTCGTGCTTTGTCCACCTGACTCAAGAATATCTCCACAAAGCCAAAATTCAACTCTTACACATCAGAAGTGGGATCTAAGTTGGGTTAAAACGTGGAAAGACAGAAATCGTTAACAATGGATAGTGTCTACGTGCTTAAGAGTGTCGTAGGAGATGCTGTGTGCAACGGGTGTGCGTTTGGGTAAAAGGACGCCCCGGAAATCCTACAACGAAGTTAAAAAAGTTAAAAAAAAAACAATTAGCTGTGTGCCATCGTATGAGCTGTGTGCCATCGTTTTAGCTGAGTGCTAGTATTATGAGCTGTGTGCCATCGTTTTAGCTGAGTGCTACTGTTGTGACCTGGGCTCTAGTGGGATGAACTGAGTGCGGTCGAGACAGGCTGTGTGCCGTCGCACAGTAGGAGAAAAGCCCAAAAACCTGGCCAAAACCCCAAAAAATAAATTTTCGAAATAGGGTCAGTTGAGTAGTCATTCAGGTAGAGGACTAGTAACTGCATTCTATTGTGGAAGGGAAAGCCCTTTAAGTGTATACCTGCGCCGCAGCGTCAGTTGGCAGTTAGTGTTCGTGAAGAGTGTACGTGTCACGCGCTGAACAGACGAAAATAACGCTGACTTCAAAAACCCATAACTTTAAAGTGACGGGTTTAATTTCAATTCTGCAACATGGATACGACTTCTGGAGGTATGTAGAACATGTTTTTACATCGGTTGAATCTAAAGTTTATGTATAAATGATTGAAATGTAGTATAGCCTTCGGCATAAATAAAATTGAATAATTTTGAAAACTTATGTTTTCAACGGTCCGAAAAGTTATATATTTTGTCACATTTTGCAAAGCTCCTAGTCTCGGCCTTTAGTTTAATGTATAAGCTTTCGAAATTTACAAGAGTTACCTGCGGAAAACGTGCGTCTTCTCCGTTACGATTTTTTTCGCATCGTGCGGTAGCCGAGCGTGCACGCGGCACTATTGAGCAGCCTCTGCGCGTCTACCTGAGAATGGGTGAAGTAGCATCATAACGGACAAGACGGCTGTTATACGCTTGAAATAAATTATTTTTATATATATGTATGTGTATATATATATATATATAAATTTTCTGTGATTTAATTATGATATATACGTATGCATATATATATATATACATATTAAAATGAACCACATAAAAATTTCTTAAATATGCATGAAATGTTATAACATTCAAATAGAATATTTGAATATATATATATATATTATATAGTAAGCAAAGCTTTCTTTTAACCAAATCCATGTCAATATTTTCTGTCTAATTTTCTTAAAGTTATTTCAATTATTGCGGTTATTTATTTGGTAAAATAATGTACATTGTTCGAGTTTTTGTATTAATTGAAAATTTTATCTTTTCCTTTAACACCAATTTTCTACAATTTTATGTCTTTATTACAGGATCCGGTTACAAAGAATTGGTGCTGACAAGGAAAGAAGTATTTCTGATAATCAGCGAGCATTTATCCGATAAATTCGCTTCCTTGATCGAATTTATGGTAGAAAAAATTTCCAAGGACACCGGACGTACAGTTGTAGTGCCTGAGGACTCGAAACAGACTTTTTCGATACTCTTCAATCAAATGAGAACGAGGTGGCAACAAGCTCACAGAAAATCCTGTGTATTTTTCAAGAATAACGGTGAATGGCTTAGCAAGCAGGTACGTTTTGCCGCACCTACAGACACTGTATTAACAAGCCCGGGTAATACGGGCGGCCGCCCGTCCCTTGAGTTTACAATGTCCAGTGAAAGATCTAAACGAAGGAAGACCCAAGATATTCGTACATCGTTCAACTCGGTCGAGTTAGCATACGCTACTCAGATGAGCCTTCGCTCTTCAGGACAATCCGACGCCGCAAAAGTTATTAAGGACGTAACAATGACGAGTCCTTTAAGAGCTTCCAAGTATCGTAAAGCTTACTCAGCAACGGATGAAATTACTTTATCCGAAGAGGCTGCACTTTCCGCTATGATTGAATATAAATTCTCCAAGAGTACTTACCAGGGAATGAGAAGATTAGGGAAGGAAAATAACTGTAAGCTATATCCGTCTTACGAAAAAGTGATGAAAGCAAAAAAGCGTTGTTATCCACCACGTGATGCAATCAGGATTACAGAGAGTAGTGCAGAAGTCCAACTACAGGCACTATTAGATCATACAGTTGAACGTATTTTACTCGTCCAAAATGTACTCATTCAAAGATTGACTCCAGATAATGTTCGTAAAATGGACTTGATTTGCGAGTGGGGTTGCGATGGAAGTTCTGGGCAAAGTGAATATAAGCAGACGTTCAGTGATGACAGCAAATCTGATGCGCATGTATTCTTTACTTCAGTCGTGCCATTACAACTCGTGTGTTATGATCAACAATCGAAGGAAGAAATAGTTGTTTGGAAGAACCCCAGACCCTCGTCTCCACGATTTTGTAGACCGCTTAGACTACTGTTTCTACGCGAAGACACAGAGTCAACACTTAATGAAGTCCAAATTGTTGAAGAACAAATAAAGTCACTTCGTCCATTCGAAAGTGTAATAGATGGAAAAGAAATCTCCGTAATGTACAAGTTGTCGTTCACCATGATAGATGGTAAAGTTTGCAACGCTGTATCATTGACGAAATCTGCTCAACGGTGCTATTTGTGTGGAGCAACCAGCAAAGATTTTAATGCCATCGACACTGTATTGCAAAGGGGAATCAATGAAACAAATTTGAAGTTCGGATTGTCGACGCTGCATGCGTGGATACGGTGCTTCGAGTATTGCTTACACGTGTCTTACAAACGCGGCATTAAAAAATGGCAAGCTTGAAGTGCCGAAGAAAAAAAAATTACCCAGGAGCGCAAGAGGGCCATTCAAGAAGGATTCAAGAAGCAATTGGGTCTAAATATCGATCGCCCAAAGCCTGGATACGGCAGCAGCAATGATGGCAACACAGCTCGGCGATTCTTTGAAAATTCGACGGTTTCCGCTGCGATAACGGGGGTCAACGAAGAAGTTATTAAACGCTTGTACGTAATCCTACAAGTTATATCGTGTGGCCACGAGATAAACTGTGAAAGATTTGAACAGTATGCTATTGAAACGGCAAGAAAGACCGTTGCATTATACCCTTGGTACTCCATGCCTACTTCGGTGCACAAACTATTAATTCATGGTCCAGTGATAATAACTCATGCTCTATTACCAATCGGCCAATTATCCGAAGATGCTCAGGAAGCTCGAAACAAAGACATCAAACGATATCGAGAAGATTTTGCGCGAAAAAGTTCCAGGGTTAAAACTATGGAAGATGTTTTTCATCGGCTCTTAGTTACTTCTGATCCGTACATTTCAAGTGTCAGAAGACTACCGCAGAAGAAGCTGAAGAGTTTGTCGCCGGAAGCTGTAGCGATGTTGATCGCTCCTAAAGTGACTGCTGCAGCAGACGAATTTTGCGCCGAGATTGAAGCCGTGCCGGGAGTTGTAATAGATACAAACTCGGATAATGATTCTGACTCCGACTCCGACTCCGATTACGATTTTGATTAAGAATAAAATTTTCTATTTTTGAAATGTTCCGTATGTATTTTGGAAATAAAAATAATAATTGCGTAGAATACACTGTTCACGTTTATTTTATTATGATGATTTTTTTAAATATATTAATTTATCTATTTAGCAGGATACTCGGCCATTTTGTTTATAACAATTTGCTGTAAGCTCTTTGTTGCAAGTTATAAACAATAGATATCGGATTGGTAATCAGCGACCTTGAAAACCCGTATATACCAATTTTTGTCAACATCTGGTAACTTTTTAACGTTCATGTCGGCCATATTGGATCGGCCATTTTTTTTACGATAATTTGGCTTGCGGATTCGTAATCAGCGACCTTGAAAACCCGTAAATACCAATTTTTGTCGACATCTGGCAACTTTTTAACATTCATGTCAGCCATATTGGATCGGCCATTTTGTTTACGATAATTTGGCTTTCAGATTCGTAATCAGCGACCTTGAAAACTCCTGTAAGCCAATTTTCATTCCCGTCAAAGGTCATTTGAGGTTTTGGCCAGGTTTTTGGCCTTTTCTCCTACTGTGATACGCTCTGACCGGAAAATTCCGTCTGCGGGGCGAGACGCGGGTGAGTCGGCGCTGGCGATCACGCGCCACAAAAAATTCGAGAGTGAGAGACCACGTGGGATTATACGATGTTACAATTGCAACACGACGGGCCATTCGGCCGCGGTGTGCAAGCAGCCACCGAAGGACAGGTCATGCTTCAAATGTAAGGGGACCGGTCATTTTCAGAAGGATTGTCCGTTAAATTCGTCGCTTCAAGTGAAGAAACAAGAAGTCCACAACTTAGACGACATGCGCTATACCGACGGTTTCTGGAAGGTCGTCGAATTTCGATTCAACGGGATAGAAGAAGTTCGTCGTGTTTCGCTGGAAGCCTTGTTCGACACCGGTAGCCCAATAAGTTTTGTAAAGATGGCCATGGTTCCTTCGGGGGTAACGTATGAATGTTGCGAATTGTTTAACAGGTATAATGGAATCAATAGCTCGAAACTCGAAGTCAAGGGCGTAATCTCAGTCTGCGTCACGTTAGACGGCATTACTCGCCAGAATGTGAAACTACACATCGTTCCCAACCAAACAATGCGCAGTTCGGCTGTGATGGGACGCGACACATTACAATTGTTCGGCATTAAGCTAGCAATTCCCGGTAACGTACTCACAGATACGGCAATTCAAGAAATATTAAATATTGACCTGACAGACGTACACCGTACAAGTGACGCGTTAGAAATAAATCCCGAAATTTCGGCAGAAACAAGGCATGCGGTGTGTGCGATATTTGAAGACGATTATGTAAAACCAGAGCGCCCAATGTTGCCAAAAGTTCAGGCAACGTTAACTTTAACGTTGAACGATTCGAAACCTTTTCATTATACACCGCGCCGTCTTTCATTTGTAGAAAAAGAAAAGTTGCGCGAAATTTTAGATAATTTGCTGGCGAAAGGCATTATACGCCCCAGTAATTCAGACTATGCCTCACCAATAGTCTTGGTAAAGAAAAAAACGGGCGAGCTACGGCTCTGCGTCGACTACCGTACCCTAAACAAAGTTCTCGCGCGTGATAATTACCCGATGCCTTTAATCGAGGATTTAGTCGACACACTGAGCGAAAAAAAGTTTTTCAGCATACTTGATTTACGAGACGGGTTTCATCATGTCATCATGGCCGAGGAATCGATAAGGTATACCTCGTTCGTTACCCCCCTGGGCCAATTTGAATACCTCAAGATGCCGTTTGGCCTAAAGACAGCGCCGTCGAAATTTCAAAGATACGTCAACGATGTTCTAGCGGATCTTATCAAGACAGGGGAAATCGTTGCTTACATGGATGATTTTTTAATCGCAACTCGAACAATTGAAGAGCATTTACGGGTTTTGAGTAAGACGTTAAAACTTCTGGTTGAGAACAAGCTCGAACTTCGAATTGACAAGTGCAAATTTCTGCAAACCGAAATAAACTATTTGGGATATCACATTTCAGAAAAGGGCATAAGACCAACGAGTGACGGAGTGGCAGCGATCGCCCAATTTCCGGTACCAGGCAATGTTCGAAGCGTACAGTCGTTCCTTGGCATGTGCTCCTATTTCCGAAAGTTTGTGCAAGGGTTCTCGATTATAGCCGCCCCGCTATACAATTTATTAAAGAAAAATGTCGGGTTTGAATTTGGTAAGGAAGAGCTCGAGTCGTTCGAAGCTCTTAAGAGCGCACTCATAAGTAAACCGGTCATAGCCTTTTATAGCCCCAAAGACGAAACCGAGCTCCACACGGACGCCAGTTCGCTTGGGTTCGGAGCAATTTTGCTGCAGCGTAAAGCTGATAAACAATTGCACCCGGTTTTTTATTTTTCGAAACGAGCCTCCGAAACAGAAAGTAAAATGCACAGCTTTGAACTCGAAACCCTCGCAATTATATATGCTTTCCGTAGGTTCAGAGTCTACCTCCACGGGATTAAATTCAAGGTGGTCACAGATTGCAACTCTGTCGCTCTGACCTTGCAAAAAAAGGATGTGAATCCCCGAATAGCCCAGTGGGCTTTAGAAATGGAAAATTTCGACTACCAGATCGAACATAGAAGTGGGGATCGAATGAAACATGTCGACGCTCTAAGTCGTGAACACAATTCAGTCTATGTAATTGAAGAAAATTCGTTGGAAACCAACCTTGTTCTCAGCCAGAATAAAGATAAACGAATTTCAACTGTCAAAGAGCAGCTAGAACAGTCTGAAAACGATCTATTTGAAATGATAAACGGTGTCGTTTATCGAAAAAAGGGGAACAGAGTATTGTTCTATGTCCCCGAGGCCATGGAGAGCACTGTTATACGGCGCTACCACGACGACATGGGACACATGAACACAGAGAAGGTGTGTTCCGTCTTACAGCAGAATTATTGGTTTCCCAAAATGACCGACAAAGTAAAGGCTTACGTACGCAATTGCCTGAAGTGTCTGGCATTTTCGCCTGTTAGCGGAAAATACGAAGGTATGCTCAATAACGTACCAAAAGGGAACACGCCTTTTCAGGTGATACATGTCGACCACTGTGGGCCCTTCGAAAAACATCGGCTAAAGCAACACTTGTTAGTAGTCATAGACGCGTTCACTAAATTTACGAAGTTATACGCGGTAAAGTCCACAGGAAGTAAAGAGACGATAGATCAGCTGAAACGATACTTTGCGGATTACAGCAGACCCCGCGTGTTGGTGTCTGACCGAGGCAGTTGTTTTACGTCAGGAGAATTTCAAGAGTTCGTGAAAAGTAATAATATCCAACACGTGTTGGTAGCGACAGCGTCCCCAAGGGCCAATGAGCAGGTAGAGCGCGTAAATCGAGTCGTAACCCCCATGATCGCGAAACTAACGGATAGCTCCGCCGGAAGGTATTGGTACCAAACTCTGGGAAATGCGGAGTATGCGTTAAATAATACCGTGCATAAGTCCACCAAAGAAACTCCTAGCCAATTGCTCTTTGGTCTAAAGCAGCGCGGCGAGGTCGTGGACGGTCTGAGCGATTTTCTCGATGACGTTGTGCCTACTGAGCCCCGTGACCGGGAAGAGGTCAGAAGAAAAGCCTCAGAAAATATTGTCAAAAGTCAAGACTATAATAAGAAATACGTGGACAAACGTCGGAAAGAACCGCACATTTATAAGGAGGGCGACTATGTTATGGTAAAAAATATAGAAACCACCGCGGGTGGATCAAAAAAGTTAATACCACGTTACAAGGGGCCATACGTTGTAAAAAAATGCTTTCGATTTGGACGGTATCTTGTTGGTGACGTGGAAAACTGCCCGGTAACCCAACGACCGTACGAAGGTGTGTGGGAAGCGGGAAATATGAAACCCTGGTGTGAGGGTAACAACGAAGACGATGGCCGACTCAGAGCGTAGTTGTATAAATAGGTATAAGCTTGTGTTAAATACTTTTGTTTGTTGTATTAAAAAGAGAAGGGCTCCGTTTTGTCGAGGTTGTCCGGGACGGACAAAAAGTCAGGACGGCCGAGTGTAAGACGAGATATGTATCGATACATAATAATGTATATAGCTTACAAGTAATCCTCCTGGGCAGCCCCCCCCCCTAAATTATAAGAAGAGACGAATAGGTCGGTTGGCCTACGAAATATGTGAGACAGTCGTTAACGACCCACGGGACGATCATGTAGACTGACCAAAGAAAATATACGCAGTCATAAGTAAATTGTATTCGGCCCAAATTTAATTAACCCAACCATCCACCGTCGTGCTTTGTCCACCTGACTCAAGAATATCTCCACAAAGCCAAAATTCAACTCTTACAAATTGAATTCTTGAAAGGTGCATTTTTAGAAGTTCGATGGGGTCAATTGCATTGTCAAAAGTTGCATTTTTAGATGTCTGGTCGGTTGAATGAAATTTCTCAGATGCTGAATCTTTTAAAGCCAGATCGGTTGCATTACATTGTTGAATAGTGTATTTTTAGAAATCAGATGGGTTGAATTTTCTTTTAGATATCAGATCGTTCCAATTGAATACTTAGATGTACCTATCTAATTGATTTTGTAGAAGTCAAATCGTTCAGAAAAAAATTCAAACTTCTGACAAAAAAAACAATCTGAACCGAACTAGCTAACCAATAACAAATATAACACTTTTGTAGTATACTGTGTTTTTGGTCTTTCGATTGTACACAAAGCCACTGCGAGATTTTTCAATTCGAGACAATATTTTACATGTTAGGCAGACGCGAGATCTTAGCAGATTAGAACTGAGCGGATCGATCCAAAAAGAATCTGTTTTGTTGAATAATGCGAGTAACCCTTCAACACAAATACTTCACAAGGATCGCGATCGTCAAGGAGTATAGAAAATGAACGGTCTCCAGTTGAAAAGGCGTATTGATATGCACTCGATACATTTCCCATGGTTTTTTCGCACAAGTAATAAGAAAAACAAATTTTATAAGCAATATTTTTTTTTCAACCTCTGATCTGTTTTTTTTAAATCGGATTCTTTCCCCCCTTAGACATTTTGCTTTAAACCGCAAAGCTCTCCAGTTACAGCGCCCGAAAATTGCACCACTTTGCAAGAGCTGAATAACGTCGCGAAAAATGTCTACGACAGTACATTTCTGTGCCTTCGAGTCTCTAAGAAATTTCTCTCGCAATTTACCAAAAAATAACACGCGTTCAGAAAATGAGAAAAACCGCGACAAAACACAACCACGTTCAGAGTTATCCAGTAAGTCAAAAAAGTAATAGAGAATATGGAGACCATAATGGCATATTTTTCTATCTTTCAAATAGGTATCTCTAACATCCTTAGGCTCCTTTTTTCAGCCAGAGAATCTTTATTCTGTTCCGATCGAAAATTCGTAAAGCGTACCTTTACTTTCGACCGGACGCGTAAATATATTAGGCTCTTTGAAAAAATATAAATCCTATTTTTTGGCCATTCGAACGCCGTCAGCAGCGTCCATTATCGGAGCGTTGATATTTTCTAGCTCAAGCTTTCGTGCTACGTTTTATTCGATTACACAAAGTAACGGTCTCGTAACATACAGGGTGTTCCAGAACTGAATGCGCGTGTAGTGCTGCCTGTAGGTCGGTATTCCCACCAGGCACCACACGCGCATATCGCTCACCGACGTACGCCGGCTCATCGGGCGCACCTGATTGGCCCGCCTTTAAAAATTAATAACAATTCAGGGGTTGATCTGGGACTCACATGCTTATATCAATCGACTCAGAGTTTCTTCCCCAACCCCCCATTTCAGGGAACGTATTCAGTTCTGGGACACCCTGTATACTCACGTGTTGTCATTCCGCGCATTCCTATCAGCGTTGCGATTGGTCCACGCACACTGTGCTAGCTGTGACGCACCCGGTGCGTTTAAAGTGTAAAAACGTATCTTATTATCCGCCCCCCCCCCCCGCCGCCTCCTGCCCTCGAGTTAGCGAAATTCCGAGTTAATGTTCAGTCTCAGCTGAATGCTTTTCAGTGTTTGACGTAAAAGTGACTAATTGTACGCGTGACGATAAAATACGGACGTCTCTAGGAGTCATTGACGTCCGGACGTAATTCGAGATCTACATCAAGGACGAATAGCGTGCAATGTCGTTCGTGTCGCCGATGCCCAGTGAGGACTTCCTTCGCGATGTTTTCCGAAGGTATCAATCGTTTATTTTGTGTACAAGTTCGCACGAATCGTCCGCGAATTTATCGCCTGAATTTAATAAACCGGGTGCACCCCGTCACGTGCACGATAAAAGATTCCTTCATACGCGTGTGTTTTCAATCGCACGATAAAAAAAGGGCATGCCCCGTGCTCGCATCAAATATACTAAACACGTATTTTCGCTTTTCTTTGCCGCGCTTTGGCGCAAAAAAAGTATACTTGCGACAAGTTATGCAAATTTGCAGTGTGCTTTCCTTATTGATCTAACCTTTGCGATGTTCAAATGTTCGATGATGGAGCATCATTTTGGTGCATTGCAAATTTGTTTGGGTTTATACTCTATTGAATATCGGAGCGATCGCTTCGAAATTGCTGAGAATTCTCGGAGATTGGATCAGTTCGGATCCGATACCCAGCAAAGCAAAAATTGAGTTTATTTACACAGTAATATTTTTTTCCTAATTTAATCGCAGTCAAATTCTGACTTCTGCAGGAGGCAGACACTAAAACTTTTTCCATTATGTTGCAATGTTTGTGAATCAATTTGTAGAATTCCCATGTGCGAGGGGTACAACATACAATAAAAAGTAAACACTTCTGAAGATAATCATGGTTACGGAAGGCCGAGCGTAATCGATAAAGGAAAGAGATTGTATTTCTTTGACTACCTGAGTTTCAACGTATACCATAATGGGTTTTACATTACACTTCCCAATTGAACCGTTTCTCATCACTGCCCGTCTGTACTTCCCTAATGGAACCTAACTTCTGTTGCGTCTACAGCTGTTTTAAGCTACCCATTTGCCAAAGACACTGGGAAACTACGGAAAACCCCTACCGGTATAGACAGCTTCATATTCCTTTGATTCTCTGGTGTACAGACGTTTTACTTAAGTACCCACAGCAAGGTCTCAGAAGTATTGGCCTACCGCTCACTAGTTGATGTGCCGGCTGGCACACGGCTGAGCGGTCACTGCTCCGAGTATCGGCCATGCAACAACGCTGCTTAACTCGAAGGACTGAGAAAGCCGAATGCCGCATGCCCATTCACTAGTGTTAGTTCTGAAGATTGTTTCAGCGGGCATTTTTGCTTCTTTTTTTTCTTATCGCCATGCCATTGGCATCCCGAGACTCGCAAGTAAGAGAGCGTAGAGGCAGCGAGGCGAAGAAAAGGCTGCACTGCCAGAAGTACATGTTATTAAAATGTCCATGGTCTTTAATACAAGTTTTTCCACGCTGTTTGATACAGAGCTGTGCACCAAATTTCGTTAAAAAAAAATTGATAAAGAAAGTTAAAGGTGTACTTGGTTTCAGCCGCCCTGTTCATCTGAAACAAGAACGTTTTTTCTCAACATAAACAATGTTGGCTAAGACTCGACCAAGTTGTTTCTATCTTTTTTCGTTATCGTGTCTCAAACATGAAAAAAAACCTGAACCTGTTTTCGATTTTTCAAGAAAAATTACATCATTATTGATAATAACCTATAAAAAAAATGTTAAGAGGGAAAACGCCGGTCAAGACTAAACTACTGTTACACTGAAAAAGTGTATGAAATTTTAAGTTAATCCATTAATTAGATGTCGAGAAATCGTGTACACCGTTTTGAAAAACATAGTTTCTAGAAAAACGCGTTAAGATTTTTCTTAGGAGTTTTAGCGTTGTAGTCATAAGTTCCGTTCAATCTGCGAGTCCTGCCCCATATGTTGGACCTTTCTTTTCAATTTAAGTTGCCTCAAGCGACGAACGAGATTTTTGAAATTATCACAATTATAATTAACTATCACCCCTTAATTGTATACTAATACTTGAATACAATACCATAGGATGATTGTGTCAATAGAATAAAACATTGAGAATACCGAAGAGACACTTTTTTCACTGTATATTCTTTGTATGTTTCTCAGTATGTCCCTGCGGACTTTTAAGACCCTACCCCTCTTAGCCTACTCTCATCACATCAGTATTTCCAGTTCCTTAGCCGTTGTGCGGACTGTTGCCCACAACCGCTCATTTCCACATGCACTGCTGTATTGTATGTAATCGATTGCGCAGGTGATCGCTGAAGGCGCCCATCGTTCACACGTCTGCTATTGTCGCTCACTCTAGGCAGAGTTGTTCTCCGCTCTTACAAAAACAATATTCCTTTCAGAGTCGACAAGGATGGATCAGGGTCAATCACAGCAGACGAGCTGCAAGTAGCGCTCTCCAACGGGACATGGACACCGTTCAATCCGGAAACGGTTCGTCTGATGATCGGTGAGATAGCCAAAGTCAAATTTGTCGCACTTTGCCAATTGGAGAACCAACCGGCGTTTGGGTCCAGAAGCCACGAACGTAGATCGCATGGACGCATATTGAGAAAAACCTAAAGAATAATCAAGCATGATAAAAAATATAAAGAGCAATAATGATAGAAAGAAAAGAGAAACTATAAGGGGTCATGCTATTTTTGTCCAATTTTTTTTGTTGGCGCAGGTATGTTTGACACTGACAAAATCGATCCTGCTTCTCCAGGTATGTTCGACAAGAGCGGTAACGGCACCGTTAGCTTCTCGGAGTTCGGCGCACTCTGGAAGTACGTGACCGATTGGCAGAATTGCTTTCGCTCTTTCGATCGGGACAACAGCGGCAACATCGATCGCGAGGAGCTTCAAATCGCGCTGCGAAATTTCGGCTACCAATTGTCGCCTCATCTCGTTGATCTTATCCTCCGCAAGTACGATCGTGCCGGCCACGGCACGATTTACTTCGACGACTTTATTCAGTGCTGCATCGTGCTCTATGTGAGTATAGGTATCAACTTCGAGAAAGAACTTTGATCTCGTATGATTCACAAGTATCGTTGGAATATGCAAACGCAGGAAATACGAGTGGCAATACATTCGCGAAGAATGCTATTTTCTATTTTACAGTCGATGAACGTATCAAGAATTTTGAGAAAAATTTTAGTTGTAGTAGTAGTACTAGTAGTAGTAGTAGTAGTAAGAAGTTTTATTTGCATCGCCATTTCGGCTTCTTACAATGCTGTTACACCATTCAACATCGCTTTCTTACAATCTACCTTACTTCTTACAATCTAACTCACAATCTAACTTACTTCTTTCCTGTTTTATTTTTTTAATTTTCGTCACACTTTTCATTCTCTCTCTCTCTCTCTCCATTACCACCGTTCCTTTTTTCTTACACTCTCTTTCTATTCTCCTAAAAAATTACACATTTCCCTCCTCTCAGCAATCCTATTAATTTATCAAATTTGAGTTGTACAGAAAACATTACCGAGGTACGCGCGCAGTTTTAACGTTTCAAAAATACTTTTCAATTAAGGTAATCCTATCGCTTCACAGTAGTCATACCACTGATCATACTTGAGAGTTGTACAACTTATATTTATAACATATGCAAAAAAAATAGTTTGCAATAACTAAAATTTTCCATGTTTAACTGTTTAATGAATGTTCACATTTAATTAGAAAAATGAAAAAAATAGTTATTCAAAGGATTCGCGCAGTATTTCTAGGTTCGATATTTGGCAAGATTGGGTCTATCTCCGTCTCTATTTACTCACCCAGGCGAGTTTAACCTCCATGCTTTTCAACGTCGATCTGTCAAAACAATGTCAGGTGCGGAAAATATAAAGCATTGTATTCGGGCCACGACTAATAAAAAGCGCGTGGATAATTTGTATCGGCGAAATATGTCGGTGAAAAATGAAATCTGTGTGGAAATTCGAATGAGTGAGATGAGCTTAGGATTACAGTCAGCTGTTGCCTTGCTGTCACATCTCTTTATCATAGCAAGTGGTTGTTATATATCCAATACCGGAAGTTCGAATTAAACTTGATATTACATAAAAATTAGGTCAATAAGCGTAATTTCTTCTGAGAGCATTGGAGTGTTGAGTACGTAAATCTGATTATTTTTAAGAATCTGACGGATTCCCACTATTATATACACTTTTATAGCGACCGGAAATTGGGTTTTTGTATGTCGTCTCGGAATTCCTTCACAGAAACACGCAATTTTAATAATTTTTTCTCTGCAATTAGGTCGATAACCGACCCTGAAATTTTACAGCGACGATTATGAATATATTTAGTGAAGCTCAAAAAAAGATTATGAAAATCCTATGGATTGAAGCCTGGTGATAGGACTACCTTGAGGAGTTGCAATTCTATTTCCCAGCTGCAAGAGTAAGGATGAAAATACAACGAGCATTAGGCAGGCTGTCGACTTGTGAATAAACTTCATATGAAAATAAAGTATTATTGGGAAATTTCCAACTCATAATATTGTTAAAGAATATTTCTGAGCTGGGAAATGATATTAATAGTTATCATTTCCGCAAAAGACCATAAATATGTTGCAGTTTCATTCAAGAAAAGATCCGATAGACTTTGCAATGGTGGCTGTTTCCGCCATTGGCACGACTGACTATCGCCAAAGTGTCGTTACCTACAGGTTATTTACACGGTGGAAAGGGTTCAATGCTTTATCAAAAGTTTTTAAATACCCGCCAGTTGATAGTTGACTGTAAGTGGCTCACTCGACAAGGCCAGTTAACGCGGTGTTGTCACGTTCAATCTACAAGTTTCGTTGATGACCGCAAATAAACCGTTCGGGCTCAAAATTCACATCTTTTTTCGACTATTATTAATAAACAAAGAAGAGAAACCGCTTAATTTTTTGACACGACATTCCCAACACTAAAATCATGGTTTGTTCAGTTATTCATTTAAATCGAAGTATTATTTTAGCCCTTATAGGCATATAACTAGTGTTTACGAGGTGCTATGCGTTTTACCACATAGATGAAGGTTGAACTTGAACATTAAAAATGTCGGAAACTATATTGTGAAACGGATTCATTGTTGGACAGTTAATGCATTCTAAGTTAATCTTTGTTGACAAAAATTTCAATCGTCGACAAGTATTTCGATTTTGGTGTCGAATCTCCTTAAGCACCTCTGCGTTTTTGTTCCATCGCGGGTTAACTCTTCCAGGGCACATCCTCTACAACGAATCTTAAAGTGCAGATAGCCTAAAAAATTGGCCCGGGGCGATTTTTCGCTGCAAATATTCGTTTGTCAAAAACTCCATGTGCCCCCAAAGAATAAAAAATACACTATTGAGCAATTCGCTAATAATTTCGATAATCTCCTATTCCCCTACAATAATTGCCCTCCTATGTCATTATTTATTTTTTGTTTTTTCAGACACTGACCGCGGCGTTCAGAAAATACGATCACGATTTGGATGGCGTGATTACGATTCACTACGAGCAATTTTTGAGTATGGTGTTCAATTTGAAGGTTTAAATTTTCGAGCGTCGCCTCGACATTTGTGCCAATTACACTCACCGTAATCGGCGAGGATTCGACAATTTGAGAAATCAAAAGCATCACGGAACTTCTCTACACTCTATTCGTATTGGTGGTTCATTGACGGGCATATTTATCAACCGTCTACAATATGAATGTAAAACTCTGCAGAAAAATTACTGTCGGCAAATCACCTGCGAATGTTCGCGCACACTTGTTGCTGCTGTTCCTGATAAAACGAAACTGATAAACATTTCTCACAACGCATTGTCATTCAAGACTGTCGTGACATTCCCATGCGTCCAGTCGTTACGCCAGTTGGCAATGATTTTCGAAATTTTTACGCGATATATGTATATATTGCAATTACGTTATTAAATATGCCTACATATACTTGAATTTGCCAAACCTGCTGGTGCTTGCCGTTGTCAAAATTTCGTTGTGTTGTAAACTCAAACGTGACATCAGTGATGTTACATTTTTGAATATTTGGCGCTGGAGCTCGAAGGGATATTGAGTATTTTTTTAAGTGTATTGAAGCGTTTAACGTTGATATGTATCAATGGCCGAAAAAATGTTTTATAACGAAAACACTACACACACACACACACACACACACACACACACACACACACACACAGTTATGAACGAGTGCATAGACATTCAAGAGTCCTGCTTACAGTCAAGGGTCCGAAATCCTAATACGATTGCCTCTTAAACTTCACACGGAGGACTTTTGGAGAATTCTCCTTTATTGATATGCTTATTAACACATGGAACAACTGGGATTTAACATTTACAGAATACGGATGACAAATTCGCCTCTATTCGCGGTGGTCATTGTAAAAAAAACTACCACTTCGAAACGCAAGAATATTTTTTAAATATATTTTTCCGTCAGTATTCCGGAACTATCCTGAAAGCTATTCCCGAGAAAAACATTCAAGGTTTCTTCCATAAATATGTAATATTCGATTGGTTTAAGAAAATGACTATTTTCTTCTCGGTAAAATTTCAGAATTGAGGTGTTAAAAAATGAACGCGACTCAGCAGCCTTTTTTCGTTATCCATTATCGTGTAGATGTGATTTTATCGCACGCAATTTACGGGTAAAATGACTATTTGCGTTATGTAGAAACTAGCAGTCATGTTTATTCTTAATTACTTCAATAAAGTTTCAAGCGGTGGTTTATGATAAATAAGTTATAAAAAAAAAACGATGAAGGCAGTCTCGTCAAACACTATATATGTTTACTTTCGTTACGGGCTGTGCCAATTGTGTTTTCATAATGTTTTTGCCAAGTCCCTCATACAGTCCTTATTGTTTCGAACAAACGTATAAGATAGCTCATCTACTCAAATGTAATACAGGAGTTGGAGTATAGAGTGTTACTTTCTCGCAATCAAAGTTGCCCCAATGAAAAACTATCCGTACAAATAATTCAGGTCCGTCATAATGAATTTATATATTCTGGCTATATCAACTACGTATATTCATAGGCCTATACATACATATAGTTCACGACATCACACTGTTCTCCAAGCAAGTACGGTTGCTCGTTATAATATAGTCATATTATGTTGCATGTATAGAACGACTGTTATGCGCAAATTCAATATCGCGGGAAAAAAGTACCAAAGGGACATCGAACTAGATGTCACTTTTGAGTTTGCTGATATTCACGGATTTATAAAGGAAGAAATACTTTGATGTTTTGTATCTTTCACTCGTCCATACCCATATTTACCGTTTGGTTTAAGATACGTCGAAATATATTTTATTGATGAAAAATCGGTGTGCAGGCACGATAGAGCGTCCCTAATTGTGAATGATTCTGTCTGTATGAAAATTCATTTAATAGGAAGAGTGTATGTTCGCCGTTGGAAAAATAGAGGTTTTTTTCTTTTCCCTATGCTATTTTCCAAGTATACTAAGCAAAAGTGGGGATGGTGCATTCATCTTGAAATATGGGGGTGTAAATTTGGGATCAACTCAATTTCCATTGCACAGTCGTTTATATCGGTTTTTTCTGTTCTTAGTGAGCATGGGGTCAGATAAACCCCAGAAGATGTCTGCCTTCATATAACTAAATGCACTTTACAACAATAATGCACTATGGAAAAAATGTACAGGTTTTTTTGCAGCAAATGTATCGAATGTAAGGCTGTGCGGTGAGATTGCGAAAAAAATGTTAGGATCAGAATGACCTCGTGTGTTCTCAAAGCTTTAACGTGACGGAAATTATTCATCTGCGATTTTAAGTGGCCATTTACAAAGTATATTTTCGCCAAATATTCGTCAATAAATCGAAGTCGTACGATCGTTTGAAAGAAAAGTACACTGCGACTTCCGCTATCGGGACTTCCACAGATGCAACATCCCCCCACTACGCGTCGAATATCGATCGGTGTAGTGCATGGTGAGAGAAGGGTCAGGCCCAAGTGTGAGGAACAAAGTACGCTATACTGCGCTCAACGAGAGAACGACACAGCGCCGTGCAGCTTTGAGCGGGCTGTGGGAATTTAGGTTCGGAAGAGTGTCGTTCACTCGTTGAACGCAGTATGGACAATAAGAGGGCATTAACCCCTTCGTTGGCATTGACGCAATAGTGCGTCAAATAATTCCGTGCCCTGTGTGGCATTGACGCAATAGTGCGTCAACCTTTATTTCCCTATTTAACTTGCTCTGATTTGAAATCGGAACCTCACTCGGCGGTTTTTGGGCTCGCTGAATCCGAATTTGAAGTCAAAATTTGTAAATTCAAAATGGCGGTGCCAATATGGCGGACAAAAATAAAAAACTTTACTCGATTTAAATGAAAATTGGTACTCCGGGATTTTTGAGGTCGCTTGTTACGAATCTGAACACAAAATTCAAAAAAATTTAATGGCGGACAAAAGTGCAAAAAACAGCTCATAATCAGTGACCTACACAACGTATGAGTACCGAGTTTCATCTAAATCAATCTGTATTATTTGTACTTTCATTCGCCATATTTGTTCGTCATCGTGAATTCCTGAATTTTGAGTTTAGATTCATAATCAGCACCCTCAAAAACGCCAGAGTACAAGTTTTCAGGATAAAAAAAATGTCCTGCCATTTTGGGCACTTTTTGTCGAATTCTCTCTGCCAACGAAGGGGTTAAGGGGTTTTGCTATCAGCTATGTCGGCTGGGCAGAGGCACCTCGAGTGGATGGTGCGTAACCGCCATTTTTGCAACTGTCATGCGGATCCGATCTGGCCGCTGTACCGATAATAGAGATCGCAGTGTATTGACAAAAACATGTAAAATTGCAAATTCACGCGCACGGTCTTACATATAGGTCTGGAAACGACCGTGGTGGGGGTAGGCTCTGTTAACGAACCCACGTTTGTTTCCAATTTTCGCCACTACGTGGCGGTGCTATCGGCGTGTATGAAGCGGATTAACCGTGTATCGAGGTAAGAAGGAGTGAGGTGGTTCACTCGTAACAATATTTATTTATAACAATATATAGGAACTCTTTATAACTGGTGAAAATGTAAGAATGTCAAAAGCGAGGTAAAATGCCAATGGCGCGCGGCTACAAGTGTAGCGGTAGGAACAAAGAATAATAATGATGCGTCGGAACGCGGACGGGGCAAGGAATTTGGCTTTTTCAGTCGGTACGCGGAACAAGTTCTTGTTTGCGCCGTTGGCGGTGATGTGTCGTTCCGGACGAAGTTGGCGGCGCGTCCGCCACAGCCATTCCCCCACCAGCTTCCTTCACTGGCGGTGTAGGAAACGATTGAAAAGATACTTTTGGTTTTCTAGCGTACGTTTTGACTGGAGGATCCATCGTTGAACCCAGTCGATGCGGTTCGACCTCTGTGTCGTCTTGAGGCGCTCTTTGATTGTCAGCATTATCAGTTTTTACGATATATGCCGGTTTCAGACGCTCAATGGTTGTAGTTTTCTCTTCTCCGTTGACGTCGATTATGACACGACGATCGTCGAGTCTCTTGATGACCTTGAACGGCCCCGAATATGGATGAACCAGGGGTGGTCTGACCGCGTCGTTGCGAAGAAACACATGCGAGCATCTCTCAATGTCCTTGAGGATGAATACTCGCGCCTTATTATGGTGCGCAGTTGGAGTCGGACGAATCCCTCTCATATGCTCTCTGAACTTTTGCAAGAATATCGTAGGCTCTGGTGCGAAGTCTTGTGAAATAAAGAACTCACCACGAACTCGTATGGTGTTGCCGTACAACATTTCTGCGCAGGAGGCCCCGAGGTCCTCTTTGCACGCCGTCCGAAGTCCAAGCAGAACTGTAGGCAGCAACTCGATCCAGGGAACTTGTCTGTTGCACATGAGCGCGGCTTTTAACGTGCGGTGCCAGCGTTCGACGAGTCCGTTAGACGCCGGATGGTATGCAGTCGTTCGTATACGTTTGGAGCCCACCAAGTTGGCGAGAAAGGAGAAGAGAGCGCTTTCGAATTGCCGACCCTGGTCGGTGGTTATTGTCAGGGGTGGGCCGAATCGACAAATCCAGTTGTTGTAGAATGCCGTGGCCACCGTATCTGCGGTGATATTTTTCAGCGGGATGGCCTCTGGCCACCTGGTGAATCTGTCAATGATCGTCAAGCAACAACGAAAGTCGTTGACCACTGGAAGCTCGATCAAGTCCATATGAACGTGGTTGAACCTTCCATCAGGAACGTTGATGTGGTTTGGTTGAAGTCGATTGTGTTTGTTGACTTTTGACCGTTGACATGGTTCGCAGTATCGCGACCACTCAAGCGCGTCTTTTTTTTATGCCGGGCCAGACGTATTTTTGTCTCAGGAGACGACAAGTGCTTCGTCCGCTGGGGAGTGACAAGGCATGTACCGAGTCGAAGGCTTGTCGGCGTAACACCTGAGGTATATACGGGCGCACGGTACCTGAGGTAATATTACAATAAATATCGATACCTGGTTCGACGGAGAGTTTTTGCAGCTGGAGCGACGTTTCGTTGCGCAGGAGCTCGGCGAGTTCTTCGTCCTGTTGTTGCGCGTCTCGAATGTTTTGCGCTGACAAAACTTTTGGCATCTCGATCTAGTTGATTTGCGCGATCCGAGATAACGCGTCAGCCACGACGTTGTCCTCTCCACTGACGTGAATTATCTCCGTGGAATACTGGCCGATGAAGTCGAGATGACGAATCTGTCGTTGCGATATTTTGCCCGTCACCTGGCGAAAAGCGTAGATCAGCGGTTTATGATCTGTTCGGATCACGAACTGTTGGCCGTCAAGGATGTGGAGAAAGTATTTGATCGCGGCGAAGATGGCCAGCAACTCTCTGTCGTAGGTACTATAATTCTTTTCAGCCGGGCTGAGTTTTCGGGAAAAGAATCCGACTGGTTTTCGATCATTGTCGACGATTTGCTCCAAGCACGCGCCGATGGCTGTGTCTGAGGCATCCGTCGTCAGGACTAAAGGAGCGTCGGGCGACACAAACGTTGTCGTCACGGCGTTCGCCACACTCGTCTTGCATTCCTCGAAGGCGCGTTCTGTCTCAGGTGTCCAAGGGATAGCTCGTTTATCGTTTTTCTTGGAGTCTCTCAAATAATCGTTGAGAGGTGCCTGCATTCGCGCTGCGTTGGGAATACTGCGTCGATAATAATTGACTATGCTGAGGAATCGTCGAAGATCCTGAATTGTCGAAGGCTTGGGATACTCCACCACCGCTTGAATCCGATCGGTGGGAGGTTTACACCCGTCGCGGCTTACTGTGAATCCTAGGAAAGTCAACTCGAGCTTTCCTAAGACGCACTTGTTGGCATTCAACGTGAGTCCGTGTTGACAAAGTCTGTCGAAGACGATTTTCAGATGACGATGATGTTCCTCAGCTGTTTTAGAAGCGATGAGTATATCGTCGATATACACGATGACGAAGTCGAGATCTCTGAAGATCGAATCCATAAATCTTTGGAAAGTTTGCGAGGCATTCCTGAGGCCGAAGGGCATCACAAGGAATTCGAATAGTCCCAGAGGAGTCGTGATTGCAGTCTTTTTTATATCATCTTCCGCCATGGGAATCTGGTGATACGCTTATGTCAAATCGAGGGTCGAAAATATCGTTTTTTCCGAATAATCCATGGAAAAGATCGTGACTGTGAGCGATAGGATAGCGATCGGGTGTTGTTTTGGCGTTGAGAGCACGAAAATCCCCGCATAATCGCCAGCTGCCAGTCTGTTTCTTTACCAAGTGCACGGGGCTAGCCCAGTCGCTCTTTGACGGCCGAATCATCCCCTGCTCGAGTAGGTTCTCGATCTCTGCTCGTAGGGCTGTTAATTTCTCGCCGACAAGTCGTTGAAAGCGTTTGGCCACTGGAGAACCGGTTGTCTCGATGTGATGACTGATGTTGACCTCCCTGTCTCTGGTTGTTGTCGGTAAAGGTCTCGTGATGTCGATATATTGCTCAAGGAGACTCGAGTATTGATTGTCGACACCGTTGATAGTAGATATGCTGTGTATTGTAGTCTCTGAAACCATGCCTGAGGTTGTAAGCGACGTCGTCGAGTCGATTAGTCGTTTGTTTTTTAGATCGATCAACAGCCCATAGTGTACGAGAAAATCGGCGCCAATTATGGCCGACCTTACTTCGGCTACGATGAAGGACCACTTGAAGGGACGACGGAGGCCCAGATCAAGAGTCATCACCATTGTTCCGTATGTGGATATCTTGGTGGCGTTTGCGGCGTACAGCTTCAGAGAACCACAGCGAAGTTCGTTTTGGAATATGTTGCGAGGCAGGATCGTGATGACTGACCCGGAATCGATCAAATATTTGATGTTTGTCCTCTTGTCAAAAACGTGGAGACGGATTTCGGTTTGTTGTTGAGTACCCGTGCTGTCCACGACCGTCTGATCTGTCGACAGCACCTCTAGTTTCCCGTGCTTGGGGGTGTTTGTTTAAAAGTGCAGGGTTGAAAGCAGTGCTTGGCCTGGCTGCCGTACTTGCTGTGGTAGAAGCACATCCCCGTTGACGATCTGCCGCGAGAACGACTTCGTCCCCGAGTACTACCACCGTTGTTGTTGTTGTGGTTGTTCTCCTCGCTGAAATTATTGTTTTTGTTATTGATTAATTGTCGCAGTTCTTTCTTAACAGATTCGTGCAAAGCGAGAAGCTGTGAGAGACTCTTCTCTATTAGTGACATGCGAGAGTCGAGAGAGTTTATTGCCGCAACCTCCGGTGAATGGTTTTGAGACACTGCGTAGACACATGACCCTCCGCAGTACTCGATCAGGGCGTCCGCTTTCTCGGCAAGCTTTACCAAGGGGACGTCTGTGCTCCCGACCAAGTGCGTTCGGATATTCGCTGGCATGCATTGAAGGAAACGCGAGCGTAGAAAATCTTCGTGTACGATGTCACCGCCAAGCTCTCGCATTTCGCGAAGTAGCTGTGTCGGTCGTTTATCGCCGAGTTGAAGCTCGTTGAGAAACTTTTGTATCTGACGCTCTTTTGAATCGGTTAGACGGCGAAGCAAAATATCTTTGAGAGCCGGGTACTTATCTTGCTGGGGCGGTTTCCTCAGGAAGTCGGATATCTGAGCCATGATGTCCGGTGTCAGGGCTTCGAAGACGAGGTCGTATTTCTTCGAGTCGCTGCGGATTTGACGATTTTTGAAGATAGACTCTGCCTGGTTGAACCAGATGTCCGGAATGTTCCCCAGGAACGTAGGAAGACGGACGACTGTCACCTCCTGGACGCTGTACTGCTGCTGCATCGTGTTCTGGCCTGAATTTGTCAGAATTTGTGTCGCGTTATCCTGTTGTGGAAAACTTTGGTTGTCGGTCGTCTTAGGTATAGTGCCTGTCGACTGCGTTGTGGAACCTGGCGTGTCTTTGTCGGTAGTTTTCACTGTGTTAGTTGCGTCCGCAGAACTATCGTCGCCTGGTTGTTGTCCGAACCACCCTGGAAGTCCTTTTGGCGGCGGTGTACGAAGTAAATCGTTGAGCGGCATTGATACCGAATCGCGCGCTGTCGTGTGTGAGCACGTTGTTCGATGAGGTTAATCGCACGTCGTTTTTTTAATCGCTCGAAATCGAGTTCGGGGTCACCAATTTGAAGCGGATTAACCGTGTATCGAGGTAAGAAGAAGTCAGGTGGTTCACTCGTAACAATATTTATTTATAACAATATATAGGAACTCTTTATAACTGGTGAAAATGTAAGAATGTCAAAAGCGAGGTAAAATGCCAATGGCGCGCGGCTACAAGTGTAGCGGTAGGAACAAAGAATAATAATGATGCGTCGGAACGCGGACGGGGCGAGGAATTTGGCTTTTTCAGTCGGTACGCGGAACAAGTTCTTGTTTGCGCCGTTGGCGCTGATGTGTCGTTCCGGACGAAGTTGGCGGCGCGTCCGCCACATGTACGTGTGCGACAAGGACAGAACAGCTTCGGGGGCGAAGGGGGAATAGAGGTAGATTAGAAAGAATTGTGGAATAAGGACGGGGGATTGTGGAAGAGAATAGAAGTGGGGCTTGTAAAAAGGGGAAGATCCTGTATGGCTGGAAGAAGACTATTATAAAAATTTAAAAAAATATAATAGAAATACGCAACACATGGAATGTTGAATATACAAATACCTTTATTGGTTCGTCAGTTTAGAAAGCCCTGAAACAACGGTCCACCTTCGCCAGCTTTATGAATATTTTTCAAACTACAAATGCTCGTTGACGCGAACAGAGGTTATCGAGGACGTTGTAATAAAAAATGGAGTAGGAAAAGGCACGGGGTACGGTCTAAGATAAGACAAGGGGCGAAGGGAGAGATCACAGACGACCGTGGGTGGGAGGTACTTGCCGATAGTAGCGACGGCGGTGGCGGCGAGCGGAATGAAAAGTGAAGCTCGTAACGCTGCCTCACGACTCCATTGAAATCTGGCTTCGTTTCCAGGCCTGTATTCACGACCGTGTTCACGCGCAATATGCGAGACATCTGAATTCATCTCCACATCCATTTTCGTTTAATATACTACCATCATCCCCTGGAAGGCTGATTGTAGCCTCTGTTGAAGCGTCCCTGGGGTCAGAGGGATTCCACTCGACTTTCGGCTTCAAAAACTTTCAATTCAATACAAAGAAATGTAGAGCCGTTTTTTTTTCAGAAAACTTTCAGTCTAAACAGAGATTTTGAAGGAAAAAACTGGGGTGTTGGGGTCAGAATGACCCCTGCTCTCGCAGGATTATCGCTTTTGCGCTTATGTCACATGTTCTCGATGTTCCAGAAAAAAGGGACAAAAAAGTACGCACGAGACGTAGAAGCATCTGGCTGTGTTTGTCACTCGTTTAGAAATAAATCGCAAGAATTAGTCAGACTCTCGTGGAGCGCTTGGATCGCGTGTGGGACGGGAGTGCAAAAAAGAATAAGCCGAGGATATGGCTTCGTCAAGGGAGCAGCAGCAGGCGAAGGAAAGTTGCGCCAGCGTTTCGACGCTCATCACGACGGGGCTTCAAAAACACTGGAAGCTATGCGACGACGGAGCGAAGGAGGGTGAGGAGGTGACAATCGAAGTGAGCTTCGTCCGCGATGTCTACTAATAATTTGTTGGGCCGGGAGTTTTGCGTGCCGAAAGAGGACGAAGCCCGCCCTTCCTTTGGCCGCGAAGCCAAAAGCCAAATAGCTTCGGCTTGTTGTACAAGACCCGAGAAAAACGCCCCCCGCGCGCTTTTCTTCCGCACATTTAGGCATTCCACGTTTCCACGAACAACCCGTCGGGGAGGCACGGAAATCGTTTGCGAACATTGAGAGATGAAATCTCGACGTACCGTAGATTAAGAACATTCTAGCCATGCGAAGTTTCAGGGTAGTGTACGTACCCTTTGAAGGAAAGTAACAATGCGAGTTCATCTCCGCTGTGAATCTCACTAAACGCACGCGGGTCATATTGACCCGAAGCAATTTTCAGCTTCGAATATATCGAAAAGTATGCACGTCAAAAAAATTCACTAACGTTTTTCCGTGACAGATTTATCAAACTTTGAGGCTGCAGTAAGATTTTGAAAAAAAATAACGAGAGAGAATTTCGCAGCTGCAGGAAACAATATCGGGGTGAGTATGACCCCATACGTGTATTGGAGGAACTACATTTATCTCGATTAGTCGCCGGGCTCTGTTAGCTTTTCAACATTATGGTCTTTATGGAAAACAGTAACCCGACCAATCCCAACAATGAATACCGCACGTAATTTGTACGTTTGAAGAGTGAAAAAACGTATAGATTAAAAGCCGCTGTTCCAAAAATGAATATTCTTCGAAAATAAAATCACTTCCCCCAATTATTTCCTCACACGACTTGAGAAAACATGAAACTGTATATGCATGTTCATTTTTCACTGAATTTTCTCACTATGATCGCGGCGGTGGGCAAAGTTTACTTTACGCACAACAACCGGAAGCTGGCCATTCTGACGGCCACATTCAAGGAATACGTAAAGCGGACGTGACAAATTTCGAATTGATCGTGTAAAAAAGTAACGCGCGAAGTGCGGGTATATAAAAAATCCGAGGCAAGAAGTTTTCTTCAGTAGTTTTTTTTTTATCAAATAGACAGTGCGACGCCTTCAAGTCAGATGGAGCTGGAGGTCTGTGCAACTGGCACGTTCTCCAGTCCCCGCGCAAAACTAATGAGATATCCAATCGATTTTCGTCTTCGTTATTAAAATAAAAAATCTCTTATTGCAGAATCAAAGAAACCCACGCAGTATCAGGTTCCTTCATCTCCGTGGAGACGATTTGACGAATACAAAAGCGTGCGCTGGATGTTCAGGCGCGTTGTGC
Organism: Ophion ellenae; assembly: GCA_963210295.1. Classification (NCBI taxonomy): domain Eukaryota; kingdom Metazoa; phylum Arthropoda; class Insecta; order Hymenoptera; family Ichneumonidae; genus Ophion; species Ophion ellenae. Next base: position 30,427,214 of record OY723387.1, read on the forward strand.
TTCACGAACTAAAAAAATAGCTCATACGCGGCCAAAAGTGAGTTGGACTGGGCACATCCGTCTATTGGCGGATGCCAACCAATAATTGATTGAGAAGAGGCAATGTTAGACTATTTGAAGAATCATTTCTTCCATCCAACTAACGAATCCTCGGAATAATCAAATATTTTAGTGTCCTATTTAAACATTTCGTTGGCGATCTGTGAATGAAGAATTCCCTTGGCAATTATAATAGCCAATACGTAATATAACAAACAGTACCTCATTTAGTTACCTGGCAAAGGTCCTCCGAGACTACCCCGGAAAAATCCAAGTCCTACGCCAACCCTTTCCAATCCTTGTCATTTCATTAGCGTAGAGTTGCCATCCGATCGTGACGATGGACCTAGATCTTGCGCCAGATGACGGTGAGATTTTTTTTTCGTGTCAATGGAGCTCCGCCCAATTTTTGATCGTCCGAGAGAGAAGCAAGCAGCGAGAGAAGAAAGATTTGCGCGAGGCAAAGAGCCAAAAGAGCCTGGCATCGAGTCACACAGCGTGTGCCACTCGGATGGTGTGTGAGGAACGTAGGATGCGCGGATGTGGCCTGCTGCGTGGGTGGAGTACGTAGGAGGTTCCTCGGCAAACCACTCCTAGAGCTGGCTCTCTCTCTCTCTCTCTCTCTCTCTCTCTCTCTCTCTCTCTCTCTCTCTCTCTCTCTCTCACCCGGAGTCTGGCCACTGAGGATTTTCGGGAGCACATTCATCCGAGGGATCGTTGAATTTTGGGTGGAAGGGAAAGTGACACGATTGGACGTCGGGGTGCGATGTTGGTTTCAGGGCTCGGTTGCCCGGAGCACACTCGCCGTCGAGATGAAATATATGCACGCTCCGGAAGATCTTCGTCTTCCTCGTAGCGAGAAACGAGGATGGAGATATCACAGTGCCTCTTCCCCTTGCCTCGAATGACAGTACACGAGCTTGCAGTGTGTCCTAATATGCTGCAGACCAAAAAAAGGGAAACACGAGACACAAGTGAAAGCCAGAGATGCGCCCACATGTTTGGACCGAGAGATTTTAGGGACGCACAGAGATTGGCAGACAACCTCTGCAAACTTAGAAAATCTGCAAGCATTAAGGCCGAAGACTTTTCGAAGCGGAGTCAATAAAATCGGCTGGCCTCTGGATCACGAGGATACAAATATTGAATTAATCTGAACTTGTATGGTCGTTGATCGGTCGTTGATATAGTCGGGAGCGATGAAAACTGCTGTTCTTAGGTTTTGGACGGTTGATGAAAAGGGCAAAGTATCAGGGTGTACGTAAAACGATTGTAGGTGTGATGAAACTGATTCGGCTGTCTGGTAGGTTCGTGCCGATTATATTTTTGGTAGGTGGCACATTGAAAAATCAGCACGAACTTTCCGGACAACCAAATACTTTGGGGAAATAGGTGTATCTTGGATGTTGAGTGGATTTGAGATTGGCAATGGAGGTAAACCGGTTATGGGATTCTAGGTGTACCTCATGTTCAATTGAGAAGATGGCCAATAAAAGACAGAGAGAGAGAGTTAGATAGATGGAACGTTCCCTTGACACGTCACCTTAAAGGTCTGCGTGAGCGTGAAATTCGAGATACTTCACTCTTTATTATATACTTTTATAACCTAGGATCTTAAGTTAGAATTGCAACAAATATTTTGGAAAAGAGCCAAATTTGTCCGAGTTATAACGATTTTTGTGAAGGATCAGATCGCCCTCTACTGTATTTTTCTCGAAACTTTATCTTTCAAACGGTGTAAGTCGTTTCGCAAAATCTATTCGCCCGATTCACTTCAAATTCAGACAGAGCATACTTCATAACATTTTCTATCGTATGACCGAATGATTTTTCCGTATGTTTATCCAATTGCTAATAACAAATGATTAAAGTTGTTTTTCGATCTAAAATCGAACTTCCTTTTCTACAACCGGCTATTCTCGTAATTATCGGAATTTGAAAAAAAGTATCCGGTCGTACGAAAGTTTTATTACTAGACTAAAAGTACACTTCTTCATTATTCATTTCAGATTATCCTAGTTGGCCGAATGATCCACACCGACTGGCAACGCAGTAACAGCGGGCCTTTTTTTAAGCAAAAAGTTAACTTAATTGTTTATCAATATTTTTTAATAAAGAAAGAACTCGAACTTGGAAAGAGCCGACTGTGAAATCCCAACTTTGTCATCCCAGTACCCTCATAAGACAAAAATATTGAAAATCGACCTGATTTTTGGGCCCCAACCTTATAGAGACCCGTTGACAGTGCAAAGTTCTTAGCCACTTTTTTGCCAGAACTCTGCATCGCCCAAGTTACATCTCACTTCATCGCTCCGAAGTCCCGTTTTCGCAAAACTGTGAATAACGTTTTCTGCGTAGTCGAGGCGCCCTAAACGATTCTCGCTTCTGCAACCGGAAGTCCTTTGCAATACTCTATTAATCGCGGGTGCATCAGCGAAGTCACCCAGCATCGTAATCAAAATTCGCTTTCTCGCGCTACCTATGCACACTATTCGCGAATTCCTCACTCACTACCGGTAGGTTTCCGTCGCGCGTGAAACTTCCTGTTGTTTTGGCATGCAGGTGCATCGAGGTGCTTGGATCGTTTCTCGATGCGAAGCCCAAACGAACCAGACCACAAAACATCATCCCGAGAACGAAAGTAGGCGCGAACCGGAAACGCCCATCGACTCCGGCAATCGTCACCCAATATTGGACGACACTGAATCCCGTATTCGGCGCGCAAGCGGAGACCGCGTCCGATCACTGGACCAGCCACCGGGGCCAACGACTCTTCAGCTTTTCGCAACGATGAACGCGAAGACACGACGAGGGTACAATGTGCGGGGATGCGAGACTCGTCTCCGTATCCCCGCCGCGAAAAAGGATCACGCTGCATGGATGTGGCAAAAGGCGGGAGTGAGAGGATGCCCGTGAAGTAGGGGCTGCTGAGAGAAAGAAGCCGCGGACAGAGGGCACGGAGACGAGAGGGGGGGAGAGAGAGAGAGAGAGAGAGAGAGAGAGAGAGAAGGTGGAGGCCGCGAGGGAGGAGAATCACCGTGGACCGAGGGAAAGAGGCTGAGAGACATCGCTTATACATGTATCTCCACGTATGTCTTGGAACAAGAGGTCCCGAAAGCTTAAGGGAGAGAGAAAGAAGGCGGAGACTGATGGACCGATGATAAGAGCTTGAGGCAGTCACTCGAGTGGTGAACGTCTGTCCGTCGGTGCGGTGTCGTCCACCTCCTCGTTGCTCCATCGTCGTCCTCTTCCCCGCGACGTTCTTTCTTTCAACCCTACGTTTCCGACCCTCGATTAAAATCTCTCATCTCTCGATTTATCTCTCTCTTTCTCTGTCTCTCGCTCGGTGCGCGTGTGTGTCTTCGGGAACCAAATTTCGCAAAATCCCGAACAAACCCCCTTCTCGGCAATAAGACCGCAGCCTTGTCATTTCCGTCAACGCGTTCGCCGTATTTGCCGAGGTGAGGACGTCGCCCGTTATCGCCAAAGATCATCGAAGTGCCTCAGAAGTCCTGACGAGCAGGAGCGTCAAAGAGATATATTGAGGAGATGATGTGCAAACTCGACAGTTACTCGGACGAATTGTATTTGGCGCCTTAATCATTGCTGTCCTCGTCGGACAAGAGACAGATCTTGAAGCGAGCGAGAGGGAAACTCGAGGAGTGCTGCTGTACTGACGTATATACGTGTGTGCGGTATGGACGTTGTCCCATGTGCATGGATCACCGGATCCAGGCTCAATTAAACGGGGTCGAGTATTCAGAAACGAAAATTTTTACGATATATCGTATGGGAGCAACTTCGTCCGGGGTGTCCTGGAGGCTCACAGTGGACGAAAGTGAAATGATGATATGTTTTGAGGAAATACCAGAATTGTGTTTATAACATAAAAAATTATTGAAAAATTGTTTATAGAATATTCGTGCTCGCTACGAGTGGACAAAACTGGAAATATAGATCCTTTTCGAGCAAATGAAAAAGTGGGTACGGATTTAAAAAAAAATGTTTTGAACTAATTAAAACTGATAGAGAAACTAATAAAAACGTTTAGGAAACATTTACCTTTGGTAGAATTGGCCAAAGGCGAAGAAAAGTGCGACTCATTTTCGAGCGAACAGAAAACTGCGTTCGTATATAAAAAAATATTGTTTATAAACGTTTGCGTTCGCTGAAATTGGACAAAACTCGAATTGGATAAACTGCGTTCATATGTTAAGAAAGTTTATAAAACATTCGAGGTGGCAAGAATTGGATAAAAGTGGAAGAATGATAGATTTTCTTTCGAATCGATAAAAAAGTGTGTTGAATTAAAAAAATTGTTTGTATTCGCCAAAAGTGGACAAGAATTAAGAAACGATCTCTTTGGGATGAGTGACAGCTCGAGTGAGTGGAATAAAAATACCGTGTTTGTTGGAAAAACATTTTTACGATCGCTCAAAAATCAATAATCGCGTTGGGCCCCTATGAAAATGATTTTTTTTAGATATGTGAGGAAATCCAAACTAAAGAGGCAAGTGCAATGTTGGAGGAATTGACACTGGGAAGGCCGAAAATATTTCTCCGTGACGGATAGCTCTCAGGCAAATGGAATTCTCGACGGATCTACGAAACTCTCCCGATCGCGAATCCAGTTAGACGATCGGTCGATAGAGCGTGTAAAATAGCGCTGATATTTTCTCGTGGAATGCAAAAAATGATGGATAAAGGAATGTGGAGGCGTGAAAAGTTTTCGATACTGTGAAAAAATAATTCGATATTATTTAAAGCTCTGGAGTGCTGCGTAGGCTTTATGCAATTTTTCAATCGTTCGTACAAAGTGATCGTGGCACATTCGCATCTCGAGGAACAATATGATGCAGCAACAACACGATCAGAGACACGAGGTAGCGACGGATTGTTGCTACCAGCAATGGCCGTCGCACCATCATCATACTCATCATAACCATAATCACCACGCTCATCACCATCAACAGCAACACCAAAGCCAGCAAATTTCCGCTTTGCCCTCACCGATGCAGCAAATGGAAGGTAAACAAAAGGAAAGAAATAAAAAATAGTCCGAAAAATTAGCATCGCGTCACGTGGAAATTAGAAATTGTACGATTGGGGATCCAATTTGATTGAGATCTAGATTTTTACTGTGAAGGTCGTACACCAGATGTTTTTATCTAAACGACAATGGCTGGTCGCATAATTGCCGAATTGCGACTTTCGGTCCCACGACTTGTCCGCCGGAAGGAACGGCGTACCACCTTACTGCCGGGTCCTGTAAGAGAATTAAAAAGTTCTGAGTGAAGTTGTCAGAGGACGAACCACCCTTTATTATTGTTGCATTTTTACGTGCAGGGTAAAACGAATTATAAAACAATAAGGGATTCTTTTAAGTCGCGACGATTCAAGATGAACAGGGATTTAAGCGCTTCTTTGATTGGCTGCAAAAAAGTTGCGAGAATTCTAGGCGCAAGCTTACGCATTACAATCCGACGATGGCGTGTTTTGCAAATAAGTAAAAGAATTAAATTAAATTAAATTAAATTAAAAGTCCAATGAAAATTAAGTAAAAATAGTATTTAAAATTTTACAGAAAAAGTAAAATGACAGAAGATATAATTTGACTTTGTGAATTAAAAAAAATAACAGAAAAATACAAAAAATGATGAAAGTATCGGTAAAATGAAAGTAGAAGGGGATGAAAATTTGAAAAATAGATTTTACAATTGTTTGAGTACTGATCTCAATATGTATTTTTTTTAATTTATACTTTTGGGACAATTTCTTTTGAAAAAAAGGAACTCAAACGCATCGTCGTTTTTCCTGGAGTCATACCCATGAGGAACTTTTACGAACAATGCACTTGCTGAGTTAATTTATTCATTTCTTTAGCCGCGCATTTTCAAGAAATTATTTTCTGTAACAAGAGCGATGTTTTGAATATTATCGTAATCAAAAGAGTAATAAAAAGTCTCTTGCCGAGGCACTTCAATTCGAATGATTTCGCATATGCAACAATTTCGAATAGGCTTCGAGTGTACTACTTTTTGTTAATTTTTTAAAATTTATATGAAGAGATCTCGTCTAATTTGTCTTTTGCGCATATACAAGGTAGTGGAATGGCAAAGGAGTGAAGAAAGGATAGAATTTATATCAGGCAATCGGCGTAGGGTGTTACGGAACAGTCGTCGGAAAATAACTAGCCGTTGAAAGGCTGAGAGCGGTGCTTGATAAGTTTATCACTGGTTTGCGTCCCTCCCGGGCTGAACATATCTTTCTCGTTGTGCACAGTACGCTGAAGAGTTGAATGACCAAAAAGCGGGATTGGTCCCGAGGACTTTTGATCTCTACGAATGTTTTTTCCACTAACTTTTTTCATCCATGTCTGGCTAGATTTTAACCTGGTTTCATGGTTCATCTAAGAATAATTGTTCCAATGACCGTCATGAAATGTCGCGGGCAATTCGTCGCTGAAATAGTTTGGAGAATTCCGATGGCGAAGGACTATAGCTATACTTTCTTCTACTTAAAGTACCTTTCGATCTCGTGACGGGTCTGCATAGGCTTGGGACCTAAAAAACGGGTCGACAGGCTCTAATTATTCTTCCCTTAATTCTGTATTGACAGTAGGACATACTGTCGTAGTACTTTTCATCGACGAAAACATATGTTATTATGGAAACCACAAACTTTTCGCTGATTTGCAGAACAAGGTGATAAGATTGTTGGCTGCGAACAATGCAAAGACAGCCTCGCGACTTACCTGGATTTTTCTTATAGTATTGAACTATCGAAACCTCAATTAGAGCCTGTTCGTTAATAAAGACGCGATTGATAGGACAATCCATTCAGTGCGAATCAGATTGCAAGCATGTATTGAAAGTTATGGTCATCGCTCTGAGCACTTTTTACAGGAGTAAGTGTTTGCACCGTTTTTTCATTGGATTCTACGTTAAAAACATTGACATTTTTTAAAATAATTTTTTTGTACTTAATCTTGATCGATGATCTTGAAAATTGCCATACGAACTTATTTTAAGCTCCCTAATTAAAGTCGAAAAAAATGGCGTGTCCAAAAAGTTAAGGTGACGTGAAATCTTCGAATCACCTCTACCTGGATGGACCTCGTAGACACCACTCGATGACCCCCTTCGAACTATTCAATTATTGTAGGAAAAGGTTGCTCCTAACAAGAAACATCACTTGAGTGTTCACCTTGGATTTTATTGAAGCTCATATATGTAATAAAGCATTGAAAATTATTACACAGCATTTTTTTTAAATATTGGTTGAAAAACGGTTTCAGAGGGGGAAACCACCTCACAAAGAAAGGCGTGTTGAGCGGTGATTTTGTAGTTTCACATCCAAGCAGTCGACCGATCTGAATGAAACAAAAACCAAAAGTCTTCTATGTAAAGCAATGGAAAATTCACTATCGAAGTATTGAAAAAAAAATTAATTAAGGGGTGACACGACTTTAATTGAGGGATGGCTTCCCCGGTTAAAAACGTTTTTCCGTGGTTAAAAAGAATATGTGTTGAATAGTTTTCGATGCATTAACACATATATAAGTTTCAATGACATCGAAGCCGCAAACTTAAGGTAGTTCTGTACGTACACGTATGAGCCCAAAGTTTCGGTGGAAGCGTATAGTAACATCCAACGCCTATACGATGCTGTAGGTTGTGAATTTTTGCCAGAGCTTGTACCCTTTATATGTCCCACCCATTCGCACCTCATGCATAGATAGGTCTCATACTCCTATAGAGAGCGGCGCTGTAATCGTGGCAACAGCGCGATTTTCCTGCAGTCATAGTGTTGAGTTTCCTACGATCCGTCTTCCGCGAAATATTTTATATAAATGAAAAAAGCGTGAAAATGTCTACCCAAATGCGATAAAAAGGAAAGTTTACAAGAAAAAAGGCGCTTGCTAAAAGACTGAAAGCTGTGGCAGCCATGTGTCCAGCAAATGCGGCTAAACGCGATGAGCATAACCATAACCTCAAAGATCAGCAACAAAAATTCGCTGTCGAAGGACGCCGGATCGTGGCTTTTGAATACCTTGCCGACAGTTTCAATTGTATTCGCTGTAACAAAGACATTCTTTTTTAGGAAAACAGTGAAGGAAACCCGAATGGGGTGAATTCTATTTAACATATTTCCTGCGACGAGTGCTTTGCAATAAGCCAAGTTATATCTACACACACACACACACACACACACACACACACACACACACACACACACACACACACACACACACACACACACACACACACACACACACACACACACACACACACACACACACACACACACACACACACACACACACACACACACACACACACACACACACACACACACACACACACACACACACACACACACACACACACACACACACACACACACACACACACACACACACACACACACACACACACACACACACACACACACACACACACACACACACACACACACACACACACACACACACACACACACTCAAACACACACACACACACACACACACACGCACGCACGCACACACACACACACACACGCACGCACGCACACGCACACACACTTAAATTCAAATATATATAACACGAATAAATACATGCAAAAATTGAACAAATTAAATTTGTTTGCAGAATACATTTATTTCACATCCGTCTCAGAATTACTAAAACACGAGAAAAAAAAAACACTTCGAGTTCCTAGATCACGCGCCAATCAGTTGGCTGCAGCGTACACTGTTGCCATTCCGTTACAGATGGTTGGACCCGAGTTCGGTGTGGGTGTACCACTTTTCTAAGTCGATGTGTACCACTTTTCTAAGTCGATATGTCCGAAACTAAACGGTTAAAGTTCGTCACTTTTTAAAAATAAATCCCACAATAGTATTGCGTACACGTGTGTTTTGATATTGAAATCCTACGACCCGTTTAGAACCTAATCGATAAATACGAGCAAACTCCTATCGGTTTACGTGTTAGGTGTAGGGATTGCGTACAAAAATACCCATTTTTAATTGCAATTATCTCATGAACTAAACGGTGAATCGAATTGAATTTTTAGGCATCAGTCCATGAATGTCATATCTACCCCATACTTATAATTCAGCAAATTCCTAAGATTTTACCAAAACTACAGAACTACCTTAAGGAGGTACGGTGATGACCACGTTAGTAAACTTAGAGTCTATTTTGCGCCGTAATACCGCCACGTTTTAGACATATGTATATGGCCTCCTGTGAAAATTTTGCCGGCGCTTAAGATGCGGCCGACGCTTGGTACGATATTCAGCACCAACCAGTAATACCCAGTGTTGGTCCTTTATACGGGCCAATGATTTGGCCATGATTCTGCCGTGTTCATTTGAAGCATGGCAAACCAACGAACACCCAACGTTGGGCCAAATATCGATTAGCAACTGTCAGCCAACTATCGGGTACCAGTGTTGGCCCCGAACATGGGCCACTCGGTTGATCATGGGTTTGCCAGTCTCGAAATGAAGCTCGGCACACCATCGAAGAGCCAACGCTGGGCCAGTACTAATTAATGACCGTCGGCCAATTGTCGGGGCAAGCGCAGGCCCTGAGTCTGAGCCAATCGTTTGACCGTGGTTTTGCCAATGCTTATTATTAGCATGGCAAATTGACGAATTTCCAATCCTGGCCCAACACTGGCTTTGAACGGTATAGTCCATATATATATATATATATATATATATATATATATATATATATATATATATATATATATATATATATATATATACAAGAATGCTTTTTTACGTATATCATTATTATATATTTTTTTATTATCGCTGCATGCAATTTTCCACGTCATGTGATAATAAAAACTCATAATTACTGTTATCTGAAATTCACTTTATTAAAAATAAAATTGATTCATACTAAAGTTTTGTGGTGTATTAAAAAACTTTAGTATGAATCAATTTTATTTTTAATAAAGTGAATTTCAGATAACAGTAATTATGAGTTTTTATTATCACATGACGTGGAAAATTGCATGCAGCGATAATAAAAAAATATATAATAATGATATACGTAAAAAAGCATTCTTGTATATATATATATATATATATATATATATATATGGACTATACCGTTCAAAGCCAGTGTTGGGCCAGTATTGGAAATTCGTGGAAATGATAGTATTAAGAAACGTCGAGTGTTAAAACGACGACAAAAATTAGGAGACTCTTTGCGGCAGGTTAGGATCAGAGGCAACGAAACAAAAAGACAAGTAGATAGTGAAACAAATTTGGAAACATTCCACGAACAAGTGATTGTGCATAACGATGTTAGTGAATCTAATAATTCTTTCGATGAGCAATCATCGAGCACAGAAACTTATGAATCTGATCGATTGTTGGCTAAGCATCGGGTTGTTTTGACAACCCCACACTGGGCCAACACTAGCCCGAATATTGCGCCAACAATATGAAGCCGACCTTAGCCCTACTATGGGCCGGTGATCACGCTAACCATCAGCCAATGATCGTAATCTCTTTAGCCCAATGTTGGGCCAATACCCGGCCAACTGTTAGAATTTCCGGTAAGCCTACTATGGGCCAACCGTACATCCCAGCGTTGGGCCGAAGAGATCACTCCTACCGTGGCGCAACACTAAACCGGTAGGGCTCCAGTTCATCGGCCAATCGTAGAATGTGATTGGCGTGACGCTGGCTCGAGGTTGGGTCGGTTGCGTCGTTTTTCACAGGCCCAATGTTGGGCCATTACCCGGCCAACTGTTAGGATTTCCGGTAAGCCTACAATTGGCCAACCGTACATGCCAGCGTTGGGCCGAAGAGATCACTCCTACCGTGGCGCAATACTAAGCCGGCGCGGCAGTGCCGCCGATCATCGGCCAATCGTAGAATGTGATTGGCGTGACGCTGGCTCGAGGTTGGGTCGGTTGGGTCGTTGTTCACGGGCTATTTTTCGAGAAATGTTTTTTAAGTATAGGATTTCCAGCTACCTATTATTTTTATAATATGGAAACAAACGTAATAATCCACTACTCAACTTCAATCGTCATTTTTAATCGCTGTCATCGGTCCCACGCGCCCGGATTATTATTTTCAATATTAAGCTTATCAAGAGAGTAACGGGATTGTACCTGAAGTCCAGTTTAGAGACAAAGCTCGATTCTGTCGGACACGAATTAGAAAATGATAAGATGATATTGCGATTGCAAATAAAGACCGTCGCGTCAGTGGCGGACTAAGCCCGTCGGAGGGCCGGGGCGGCAGAATATACGAGGCCCCCGGTTTGCTAAAAAAAGGATGTATTATTGATGATATGTAATTTTACTATACGCCCTACTTATGATATGGGTAAAAAAGTTAGAATACGTATCAGCATTCAACACAGCACCTAGCAGGTAGAGTGCCAAGAAATAATGAAGACTATAATAAGAAAGTAACTTTTATCGTACTTATATGTTTAAAAACAAAGCTTTTGCTTTGTAACTATTTCAAATGTTTTCGTGCTTTCATTAAACTGAACTTCTCAATAACGTCGTTGAAATTTATTCCCCTTGAATTTTCCCTTTCAATTGATAGAATGGACAGATTGACTAGCCGTTCTTGGTTCATCATAGATCGACGATAATTTTTTTTATAAATTTCAGTTTAGAAAAACTTCTCTCGCATGATGCGACCGAGACACAAATGGTCAAGAAGTATTGGATTATAAGTGATAAACAGGGCAAAGATTCACTGAAGTCCCATTTAATAATAATAAAGGTTTGATACAGGTTTGGAAACGACCACGATATGTTAGACGCGCTAAGTCGATCTACTTTTCTTTACATTTTTTGCCACTACGTGGCATTGCTGTTGACGGATACATGCGTGACATGGACAGAGTATCTTTTGTCTGTCTCTCCCACTCTCTAGATCGAGGCGCATGCGCCGTCGACCTTGCCCCCGAATATTTGATGAGGATACGAATAAAAAACCAAATGAACAAACAATACGCTTACTGAAGACTAAACTGATTGATAGACCCATTCTCTGAAAAGTCGCAGCTACGAAAACTCGTCTGCTACTCACATTTTTCTAGGTTTAATCCTGAATATTTTCTCCAAACATTGGGTGACCGGCTGTTTTTATTGTCGCTAAGAAATCTTTACAATATTTTCCACGTGTGAGCAGTTTATATCTGGCATCTACAGTTATTTAGTGTTAAAATTATTACATAGAAATGTGGCCAGCGCGTTATCTCCATAAAGTATGGATGTAATTTCTTTAGTACGTACGTATGTCATTTTTATTACGAAATTTCTCTATTGTTCGGATCTAGAATTTGTTTCGCGCCAAAGCCACCAGAGAGTGAGCGGGGCCCACAGCGCGGGGCGCACCATTTTTATGGCGCTGGCTATAAGTAGGTAGAGCTTTATGCTATATTGACAATTGCTATCATGACCTTGGGAGCTATTGCGGTTCTCCGTTTGGGCGAAAATGACAAAAGTGAGCAGCTCACGATATTACGGTTCACGTGAGTTTACTCGACACGAAATGTCATTTCGAAAATCGAAATTGCGCATGCGTGAGCGTCTTCCTAACGCAGCGACAATATGTCCAAAGCCCGTGCGGAAAATTGATAGGGCATCCCTCATAAAAATAAGGGCCTTTAATCGAAGGCCCTTATATGGCAATCCCAACAGGGGTTGGCATAATAAGGGCCTTTGCGGGTCCTATTATGGCAATCCCGACAGGGATTGCCACAAGAGGGCCAGGTTTGGGCATTATAGGAAACGGACCAGTATACATAGCTTGGACTAAATCGTTTGTGATATTTTAATCACTACACTCAATTATTCGATAATAGGTAAAAATAGCATAAAAACGTGAGGGCATTAAAAATGATTATATATTACATTTACAAATCCTTCAAAAAATTACATATTATTCTTATTGCTTTATTCACTCATGGAGTGATGCCAGCGCGTATGTTTGAACAATCCCATTCGGTTTTTTTTACATTTTTATAGTGACTATTTTCGCCGAATACTGTCCATATGAAAAATTATTTCGCGTTGTGATAGTTAATATCACAATGATATTAACTAATTGATATTGTTTATCTGATACAGCAAATAATTATAGGAATTAATTTGCTCTCTTATGCCATATCTGCGACGAAGATGTTACAAGCACTCGGTAGCATAGGGGCAGCGTGCGTAGCTATGAGTAGGTACGTACTAGGTTCAATACCGATATAGGTGAAATATTTTCTTCGAAAGAAATCATTCCGAAAGGCCATGGCATGACGAATTACGATACAAAATCGTTGTGGTAAACTCCCAATTGAGTGCTTAATTTCATTTTCGATTTATTAAGTATTTTATGCACATAGTACACTTAGATTTACAGCGTACATTGTAAGTAAATAAAGATTTATTTGAATCGAATCTTTATTTATTCGATTTGAATATATTTGATATTTAAAAAGAATAGCTGAAACGAATAAAAAATATCTTTGAAACAAATAAGATCGTAGTAGGCCGTGAGACGAGGAAAAAACCTATATCATTTAAATAGATCCTATTTAAATCAATTAAGAAAATTTGGCAGAGTATCGTGACCTTATATAAACGGACACGTATACGCAGAAACACATACATTTACACATACGTGAGCATATCCATTGACAGAGATAACTTATGGGCACACCATGGTTTACATGAGACGTCGATCAGGCATCCTTGAAGGCCCTCATTATTCTGCCTTTAATGATCCTCAGTAGCAAAGTGTGACCGGCCACTAAGGGTCCATGTGAGGCTACCCGATGAGGGCCCTATTAAAGTTAGGGAAATTCTATATGGGCCCGACCAAAGCCCCAGTTCAATTTCCGCACGGGAGCTAACATATAACACAAGTTACTATGAAATAGCTGATTCAGAGACGGTAGCATCTCGACCCCGAATAATTAATAAAATTCAGCAACTTGAAGTTGATATCATAACGAGTTAAGTAGTGTCATCCGATCATGATGAATAATTTACTGATGATTGTGGTTTTGCGAGATCGGGAAAATCGAATGCTTGGTATACGACGATCACTGCGCGATGCCTGGAATCCCTTTAGCATCACGGAACAAGAATATATTGCATAATAGTTCGGTTTATTAACATAAAACAATAATTCTATCACTGTATTATAAGAACCGTTTTATGTTCTAATGTGATACAAGAATTACCAGTATTTTTTATTTGAATGGTTGTATTGCAATCTGCCTCGTGCTAAATCTTCGTCTTTTTCTCTTCGGTAACATTCATGTTGCGAACTCAGATTCTATTTAAACTTGTTGCTTATTCAAGTGAAGAGGTTGTTTTTGTCGATGCGCATGTCTTTCGTTTCGGGCTGGGTTTGATAGGCGTACTAGTATACCCCTTCTACGGTGTCGTGAAAATGTGAGATCACTAGCCGGAAGTTCCTAGTGATCTGACATTTTCACCCAACCGATCCGTAATAGCGTGACTAAACTCACGTGAAATGAAAATGCGAGAAGTGAGAAGTGTCATCCGAGAACCGTAATAGGCCCCCTGATAACAGGTGAATTAGTACCTACCTATGTTTATATTTTGCATACGTACGGGGACACCACCCCAAACTGCCCCTTACTGAATATATTTCGGCCTTGGTTGGAATTTGACTAAAAATTACTTCTCGAGATTTGGAGGCCCCCCAGGACCAGAGGCCCGGGCGGACCCCCCCCCCCCCCCCCCCCTAGTCCGATACTGAGTATTTTCCCCGTCCTTCAATTCTAGGCTAAAAACATTTAAATATCTTTCTTATCGTTCTTTATACTAAATCTTGATCGATCATCTTGAAACTTGGCGTGTGAACTAATTTTTAGTTCCTCAACAAAAGTCTGCAAAAAAATAGTGGTCCCATTTAAAAAAAATGGAGGTTGCCTGGAAATCTCCGAACCGCCTCCACCTGAATGAACGTCGTAGTCACCACTCGAGGCCTCCTTCGAATTCTGCAAGTTTTGTAGGAAAAGTTTTCACATAAGTCTGATAGGATAGAAAATATTTTTTCTGCTAATAGTTATTGCTTCACCCAGTATATATATATATATATATATATATATATATATATATTCATTTTCCAACTATTTTCCAACATTAGCCGATGAAATACGTGACGATCGCGGCAATAATGACGAGAAGAAAATTCTCTGCGCTCGTGCGATTTTAGCTATACACACACAGATTGCAGTGTGGACGTCAGCCAATTTTAACTTTGTCCCAGGTCCAGAATCCCGAGAGCCTCTTTCCTGCCCCCACGCCTCTCTGGCTCTCTTTTTCTTTTAATTCTTTTATTAGCCACGACCGAGTTCCGTTTGTGTTTTGCGTGCGGTATCCTCATCTCCCCGGGGCACTTAAGGAGAACAGTGCTTGCGGCAGTTTCATTGCATTCTCGTTAAAGAGAGGGGTGATCTGTGGACACGAGACGACAAAACGACCAAGCCCAAAAAGACACCCGCGATCTATACCTGCCGAGGCGGAGTCCACAAGAGAGCTTCTTTCCTCGCGCAGAATTTTTATTTTCTCGCGACTCGTCCGAAAGAGCCAACGCGGGATCCGCATGTGTATACCTCAATCTCATCCCTCGTGGACGTTTAGACCACTGTATTTACTATGCTCGCGAGGCTTCAACGCAATTTATATCCCCTGACTCTTGACTTCTTAGGCAGTGTCGTTGAGGATCCTCATCGGGGTTTGGCCGATTCGAGGCTTGAATTATGAACCCTTTAACGAAGACGTATTAAACGTCTCGGATTTATTTATTATGTTTCACGTACCTATATATATATATATATATATATATATATATATGCGCACGCACGCGCGCGCGCGTGTGTGTATGTGTGTGTGTGTGTGTGTGTGTACAGGGCTACGGGTTATTGGTCACGATTCCGCTAAAGGGTTGTAGAACATATTTACCGCTATCAAATAACCCAGTAATGCTTTGTGCAAAAGCGAACCACTTTCGAGACATTATTATTTTTTTCGAGTGAGGAGGAGCAACTTAAAAAATTAATTTAAAAAAAACTGTTGCATGCAATTAAACTTTTGAATTATTTTTATTTTGACGACCTAGTAACAAAGAATTATCGACAATAAAATAAGAAAAATCTGCGCACATTTTTAAATCAGGAGTCCAAAATTCGGCATGGCCAATAAATGTTCTTATTTTATTGTTGATAATTCTTTGTTACTGTGTCCTTAAACTACAAATAATAAAAAGGGGTGAAGTTCCGAAGAGGTCTGATCGGACAGAAATTTTGCACAGACCTTCTTTTTAAAATTTTAAGAGATTCCCTATAGAAGGATTTTCGACGTCACGCCGTAATTTTCGAGATATTGATTTTGGAAAGTTACTTTTTTTATCGCGCTCCTACTGTATCTATAGGTGACGTGTGTGGGCCGTCGTCAACTTTGGGCGATAGAAACCCTCCTTCCATCGCTACTGCGGTCGGTTACCAAGGACGATAAGGAGGTGACATGCAAAATCCAAAAAAATATTAACAAATCATTCAAAACGCAAAAAATGACAAAAAAACCGTACAAAACCCAAGAAATTGAAAACTGGCAAACAACCAAAAAAATGAGCAACTAGAGAAACAATAAAAGGTAGAAAAAATCCCAAAAAATATTTAATGTTAATAAATGAATGCTAGAAATCTATGACACCCCCCAAAAAATCGAACTGTGGAACAATATTAACATGAATCTACGATGCTCTGTATATATATATATGTGTGTGTGTGTGTGTGTGTGTGTGTGTGTGTGTGTGTGTGTGTGTGTATAGATATATATTTCCATTTACCATCCATATATATATACATACATATATACACACATACATATACAGGGTGTCTCTCTTATCTCTGCCATCCGAAATAACTCGCTAATTATCGACGTCATAAAAAAATCTTCCAGACAAAAGTTGTACGGTGTGAAGGGGGCCATCAAATGCGACCAATTTTTTTTTTTATCTTGGTGGGGGCGCCGACACACAGTGAAGGTCACCTCCACTTTTTTTCCTGGAAGGGTACATTTTTTTCAACCATCTTGTGGAGCACCTCAAGTCGCATAAAAACATTGGGGTGAAAGTCGTTCAAGGTCATTCAAGGTCAGTATCGATGATACAAATCTAAATATCTCGGATCACTACCAAATATTTGGTAGTGATTCGAGTTATTTATATTTGTATTTTATTTTAATAGGTGATCTTGAATGCCCTTGAACCACTTTGACCCTCTAATGTTTTTTATGTGGCTTGCGGTGCTCCACAAGATGGTTGAACAAAAAAATGTACCATTTCGTTTAAAAAAGCGTACAACTTTTGTCTGGAACATTTTTTCGTGCTGTCGATAATTACCGAGTTATTTCGGGTGGCAGATATAAGAGGGACACTCTGCATATATATAGTCTTCTTTTACATATGTAAATACCGATTCATCAGTCTCGTTATTTGTTCGATCGAGTTGCTTAAGCAAAGAATTGTACGTGAAGACTAATCGCCAATTTTTACATTCAAGCGCTTTTCTTGTTAAATTATGTTCTTCCGAATGTAAGAATTACTGTTTCATTTCGTTAGATATAATATTAAGGGAATGTACAAGGTTAACACAATCTCACAAACTTTTATTAATTATATTAATGAAAAAAAAGGTTTCGCTGATGGAAATCGGAAGTGTGGGCGTTCATTGAAAAGTCACGTCAACAATATTTATTCTTTACGAATATGATTATTTTTAGTATTAAATATATTGATCAATAAAACGCATCAATACACTCAAACATTTATACATATAATAATAATAATAAATATCATTATTCCCTTTCTTTTTATTATTGTATATACGGCCGTGTATTCATTTGTGTGCTCACGCACACGTGTAGAATTTACATTGGCATCTAAACGATGATGGCGAAGATGATGATGATTATAATAATAATAAAAGTTATTATTATTTATGAATACTAAAAAGAATCATTAACATGTAATTTCAAACGATTTAAATAGCAAACAATTCTCATTGTCGTTGTCATGGTTATTATAGGCTCATGCACAGCATTTCGTATCAATCTTCGTTATGCAGGACACGTGTATAATGTATTTTGAGCGCTAAATTTCTGACTCAATACTTTGGTATCGTTGTTGCTAGATATTAATAATATTGAAAAATATAAATAATTCAGAAGTGTAAGTTGAATGTTAATACACTCATTACAAAAATTGAGGGAACAGTAAGATTTCAAAAAAATTTCATTGATTTTTAAATAGCTGTAAATTCGTGAAAAATGGTCGTATCGTAAAAAAATGGAGTTTTCAAGTTTGAAATCTCTAGTTTGCGAATCTCACCGGTAATTTTTTTTAAGGAACTCGCTCGGCGTGAATCTAAGAAATAGCGCGAGGCAAAAATTTTCGATTTTTTTTAAATCGCCTACGGCTTCAAAAAAATTGTTTGAGCTTGATCAATACTGGGGCCATTTAGCCTGATTCTTCAGCTTCAAAACGGTAGGTTTTTCACCTCTGTACAACCATTCGTCGCTGAGATATCGGCGTGTAAAAAAAGGAGCTTTTTTCGTAGATCATCAATATCTCATGAACAAATTATCGTACGCTTAGCTAAAGGTGGGTTTCGTAAACTGGAATAAATTCTCCAAAAGCATCTTTTGGTACTTTAGAGATTTTTTTTAACCTTAATATTGATTTGAAAAAGTACGAAAAAATGACTTCTTTCCCGTTTTGGAAAATCCACGGCAGCTTTTCAAATATTGCGAAAATGACTCATATTTCTAGGTTTTTTTTTAGTTCAATACATGCGCAAAGACCTCCCACAATTTAAAATTGATCGGCTGAACCGTTATTTTTTACCGAAGCGTGAAAGTTTTATAAAAAATTAAAGGAACACTTTTATTGTTCCTTAAATGTCAATTAATGATGATTAAAAGGAAAAAAAAATTCCGTTTTTTTTCTCACAGTTTCGCGATAACTTTTCTTTAAATCTCGGAACAGAAAAAATTAAAAAATTTGTAGAACATTTTTTAAAACATTATTTGTTTTGTGTTAGTGCGATTTTTTCGTTTGCATGCCATAATTTATCGAGTTGAAATTAATTGCATTAAATCAAAATAATATCCCCAAGTAAATTTGCATCTTTCTAGATGTATCGCTATCGGATTTATCAATTACACATTTTACGCTTCTGCGCATCTCTAGAACTCGTTTTTTGCCAATCTCGCTTTTTTTTGTTAAAAATAAATCTCTCTAATTTTCCGAATTTTTTTTTACGCAATTATGGTGAGACGACATTTGTCGGAAGTTGAAGTTGCTCGGTTAGTCACTTTCGTTGCGGAGGGTTACTCATACCGAGATTGTAGGTGACATCATGAGCGTTCCGGCTTCTGCCGCGTTTTTTTTTAATTTTGAAAAAATTGAAAAATAAGAGAAAATTTTTTGAAAAATTCAAATTTAATTTTTTTTAAATTTTTTCAAGATTTAAAGAAAAGCTATTGCGACACTGTGAGAAAAAATAACGGAATTTTTTTTTCCATTCATCATCATCAATTGACATTTAAGGAACAATAAAAGTGCCCCTTTAATTATTGATAAAACTTTAACGCTTCGGTAAAAAATAACGGTTCAGCCGATCAATTTTAAATTGTGGGGGGTCTTTGGGCATGTATTGAATTAAAAAAGGACCTAGAAATATGAGTCATTTTCGCAATATTTGCAAAGTTGCCGTGGATTTTCCAAAACGGGAAAGAAGTCATTTTTTCGTACTTTTTCAAATCAATATTAAGGTTAGAAGAAATCTCTACAGTACCAAAAGCTGCTTTTGGAGAATTTATTCCAGTTTACGGAACTCACCTTTAGCTCGCCGTACGATCATTTGTTCATGAGATATTGATGATCTACGAAAAAAGCCCCTTTTTTTTTTAAACGCCGATATCTCAGCGACGAATGGTCGTACAGAGGTAAAAACCCTGCCGTTTTGAAGCTGAAGAATCAGGCTAAATGGCCTCAGTATTAATCAAGCTTAAACAATTTTTTTTGAGCCCGTAGGCGATTTAAAAAAGAATCGAAAATTTTTGCCTCGCGCTATTTCTTACATTCACGCCGAGCGTGTTGCTTAAAAATATGTTTACCGGTGAGATTCGCAAACTAGAGATTTCAAGCTTTAAAATTTCATTTCTTTTACGATACGACCATTTTTCACGCAGTTACAGCAATTCAAAAAACAAATAAATTGTTTTGAAATTTTACTGTTTCCTTAATTTTTGTAATAAGTGTAGGGGAAAGTCACCCAGTGGCGGACACCTGAGCTTTACGGACAATAAAAAAACTGCTCCGAGAAATATAATTTAAAAAAAAAATAATTACATCAACAAAGTGTAAAACCAAAGTAAATTAACAAAAATGCAACCCATGCATAAACGCAATTAAAAACTTCATTCAAACTTTGGTACAAAAAATCTTCAGAACATTGTGCATCAATCGCAAATGTAAGTTTTCGAACAATTGGGGGTGTCTGCAAATTCTTCATAAACCCATCGACGGCAGCTGGCGCACTGCATCTAGGCTTTTTCGTGGTCCTCCAGGCACCCTACACAAGTCGTTTTTATATTCGATATTTGAGTTAATGGTTGCTTTTTCTTCGCTTTAGCTCTCCCTTTTCCTTTGGCCTTGGGTTTTTTTCCATTTTCTTCTATCGCTGTTTTAAACTTCTTTCCAATTCCTTTCTGTTTGTCCTTAACGTTCTTTTTATTCTCTTTTTTAGACAACAATTTTGCACGGTGATGAAGTTAGAATTTCACTTCTTTCGGTTTTTCTCTTCTTAGCAACTGATCGTTATTTTGCAGCATCTGGCAATGGCGACAAATTATGGAGAATCTGCACAACACCTGGAGCAAAGCTAGTCCACGGTTTAATAACGCTGTTTTATCATGTAGAGTGCTTTTCGGAACGTCGTAGCGCAGCGAAGCTTTTCTCAAACTCAGTTAGCAATTTTTTTTGGTCCGTTGTCCTTTCTTTTTCTTCTCTTCCATTTTGATTTCGCTGCGTTCTTCTATCCTGTAAAACAACACACAACAGTTATAATCAAAAGTATAAATGCTTAAGAGAAAAGAATAGTATGTTTACTGTCCGGCGTTACGGGACCACTTTGTATCCGGTACCAGGGGACAGAGAATCTCCATGATTACGTGTTTTATACCAAAACCCCTTGGGAAACCAAGAAAAACTTTCACAAACTTCGAATATTTATGGAACACGTCGTATAATAACCATTGACATAAACACTTAAACACAGAAACTTGGGACTTCCCCCTATTACCACAGCGCTAGCGTGCCGCGTTCAACAGGGATTGACTTTTGTGTATCCAATCTTAAGAGAGTGATGGATTTATATACATTGATGTATCCGTTTTCCCTTATGGCGAAGCTTGTCTCCAAAGCGCTGGTCGAGTGAAACGTTCGCGAAGTCCCAGCCTCATCCCTGACACGTCTCTGTCGCCCCAAGTATCGTCGGTGATTTCGTCGACGTCGGTTGACACGCGGAACAACGACAGCAACAACAATCATCACCGTCACGAGGACGTTACGAATTCATCGTCGGCGGAGGAAAGCGGCTCCAAGAGACCGCTTCATCCGGCTGTCGCGGGTGCTGGTGCAGCTCTCGAGGCGAGACCCCTCTGGGAAGAGTTTCATCAACTCGGCACCGAGATGATCGTCACCAAAGCCGGTCGACGAATGTTCCCTACGTTTCAGGTAGACGCTCTTGGAATATTTCATAGCAGATGCTTTCGTAGAGTTTGAATGACGGTGTATTTCTTGATATTTTTTTCTGCTGAGTGTATTGTGATTCCAAGGTCCGGATTTTACACACAATCAATACACGCTTGCCAAGTTTGATTTTTTTTAAAATAAAAAATATCGATAAACAATGAAGTTATTATTATTTTAACGAAGTGCCGCCGTTGCTGCATGGTCAATCGGTGTGGAAGGTTATAGGTTTCAAATAGGGCGATCTGAATGAAAAATAAAATAGTTATTTTAGTATAATAATAAATCTTTTGTATGACCGGATACTTTTTGAAAGCATGCGAATTACGAAAATGACAAACTGTAGAAAACGAAGTTCGGGCTGCCCCTTAAAAAAAATAGTCATAACTCGGTCACTTTTTGCAATCGTTATAAAATCTTCGGCGCAAATTAAAGTTAAGGGGTTAGGCAACTGTTACTACCCGAAAATAGGGTTATTTGAAACAAAAATTTTGAGGGCATCGGGGCCATTCATAAAACACGTGACGCAAATTTTATCAATATTCGACCCCCCTCCCCCTCTCTGTGACGTTTCGTGACGGGTGCCGGTGCCCCCCCCCTACCGCTCCTGAAAATTACGTGACATGGAGCCCGACACCCCCCCCCTTCTGCTCTCGTTTTTCTTTCAACAAAAAGAAGCAAGTAAAATACTAAAACCATTTTAATAAGCTATTTCAGAACGAACAATTTATATTGTTTACTTTAAGTAAATATATATGTAATATATAAAAACGTATAATTTATACGTGGGGTCGTCCATTAGTGAGATGATTGAAAAATCGTTTGAACGTGTATTTGTATGTACCTTAACAAATGTTGTGTACCGAATTTCATAAAAAATATTAATAATTGAAGAAGTTAATAATTGAAGGCTCAACGGTGTACTCGATTTTGGCCACCCGGTTGATCTGAAACAAACAAAACGAGTTTTTTCTCTTAGAATAGAATAAATTGGCCGAGCTTATTTCTTATTGTGTTTCAATCATCAAAAGAAAATGTTCAAATTCTTTTTCCATTTTTAAATGAAAAATGACATTGTTATTGTTAATACCAAAAGGAAATAAAATGCTAAGAAAAAAAATCGGCCAAGACTAGTAGTAGTAAGACAGTGTAATAGTAGTTTATTACACTGAATTAGTGTACCAAATTTCATGTCAATCCGTTCATTAGATGTCGAGAAATCATGTACCTACACCGCTTTGAAATAACATAGTTTCGAGAAAAACGCGTTTAAAGCTTTACTAGCAGTTTCATCGTTGTAATCATAAGTTCGCCTTCAATCTGTAATTCCTGTACCATATGTTGGATCTTCCTCTTGAATCTGAGTTACCTCATGCGACGAACAAGACTTTTGCCATTTTCACAGTAGCCTAACGCCTTAAGACCTTAGACTATAAAACTACGAGATGAAAAAGTCTTATTTTGGGAATTTGAAGATTATACACATCCCATGTAACGTTCATCTGCCTATAAACACGATTTTCAGTTTTGGGGAGCAGAAAAAAATGTTTTTTTTTCGCGTTATTACCCGACTATGATAAAAGTGAAAAAAATCAATATATCAAGTATCCTGCTATTTTTTATGTCCTACAATCTTATTTGTTACACGAATGTCTACGTTCTAATTTTTTTCATTATTTCTTCTTCTCCCGCCGTTTCTGTCCCTCTCGATCTGTCGCCTACTCTCCTTCTCTCTGAAGTGTCGACTTTTCGGATTGGATTCAAACACGGACTATCTGTTGGTCATGGATTTCGTGCCATGTGACGACAAGCGATACAGATACGCTTTTCACAGTAGTGCATGGGTGGTCGCAGGACGAGCGGACCCGGTGTCACCGCCGCGCATACACGTGCATCCTGACAGTCCGGCGAGCGGTGCACATTGGATGAAACAGCCGGTTTCCTTCGACAAGCTCAAACTCACTAACAATCAGCTCGACGACAACGGCCACGTGAGTATATCTGTCAAAATTGATTTGTATATTTGTTCACAAATATAAAGTATATTTGTTGCATTACTATCTGCGTGCTATTCTAAATCTTACAAAATTCGATCGATTTTTCATTAATGGAAATTCATACAAATTTAATAAAATTCGATTTGACCAAAAATAGATGAGGCGTTCCATACCATTTCGAACGGTCAAAAAGTTGTTCACTCTCAGAAAAATTGAAATTTTGTCAAGTTATTTAATTATATGAAAGAAAGTGTAATTTTTTTCGAAATTTTTGGATCGCATTTTCTCGAGTTTTTCAAAATTTCAAAATTATCAAAATACCGTTATATCTCGTGAGCATTTGATTTAACAGAAAAATGTTTAAGACAAAAAAATTGCAATTTTACATAACATTTGCGAAAAAAATTTGTTTTGAATTTTTCGAGTTTAAAAAATGCCCATTTTCACCAAAATTATACAAAAATATTTTTTTTCGGTCGGTATGTCACTTTTGTTTTTTCTCAAAAATTCCAGAAAATACTCTGAAGTGTGAACAGTAACACCTATTTTTTCAGAGTGACATCCAGTCCAATCCAATCCAATGACATTCAGTGATCAGAGACAAATAAATTATTATTAAGAATTATTCTCTCTCAAATTTTTCTCACATTTTTCAGGTAATAAACATCTATTACAGTAATAATTTTTTTGAGCTTAATTATAAATTATCGATAAGGTATACAAAGTTAACCTTGCCATACAAAGTAACGTTCGTCGTCCAACATGAAAACTGTGATACAAAATAACGCCGTCGTGCAATATGGAAAATGTAATACAAAGTATCGTTGACCGCCCAATATAAACATTGTCATACAAAGTAATGTGCGCCGTCAAATGCCTTCGACATCCTTCAGTTTGTCAACATTCCCCCTCCATGCCAAAATATTATCGGAGTTCTCAGTGTGTTTTGATTTTTTTACACTAGGTTGCACGGTGTGAGCCTAGCAGAGAAGTCATATGCTTCCTTTGAATTTTCTTGGTGGTTTCTTGAGTGCCTTCTTACAAACTAATTTTTACAAAGAGTTAAAAAATATCTCATAATAATAAAAAGTTTTGGAACAACGAATCGAGCCATTCTGAAAAAAATAGTTGTTACTGTACACACTTCAGAGTATTTTCTGGAATTTTTTGAGAAAAATCAAGTGACATACCGACCGAAACAAAATATTTTTGTATAATTTTGGTGAAAATGGGCATTTTTTAAACTCAAACAATTCAAAACAAAATGTTCTCACAAAGTTTATGTAAAATTGCAACTTTTTTGTCTTAAACATTTTTCTGTTAAATCAAATGTTCACGAGATATAACGGTTTTTTAAAATTTTGAAATTTTGAAAAACTTGAGAAAATGCGATCCAAAAATTTAGAAAAAATTTACACTGTTTTTTTCATATGATTAAATAATTTGATAAAACTTCATTTTTTTTAGAGTGGACAACTTTTTGACCGTTTAAAATGGTATGGAACGCCTCAGATACATTCGCGTTGATTAAAACAATAGAGGATTAAGCGCTGGTTTGAAAAAACTCGTAGTTACCAAAGTCTGTTTCCCATTCATAAAGATTATACGAATATTCATAAAATTTACATCTACGAAAATTATAACGATTTCCGGGTACTGAGCAATTACCGTCTACGGTCCAATCAAATTCTCATTCATGCGAATTAAAGAAAAATTGCAATTATGTTATTTATAAAATATAAATCAGATAATTAAGGATTGGTCAAAATTAAAATTAGTAAAAAAATCAGTGAAGTTCTCATTTTGAAGAATTATTAAATTACTTTAGAGTATTGTTGTCAAGTATCTAATTTACATAACATAAATTAGACATTAAATAATCATTAAAAATGTTTATGAAAATCATCAATGAAACTTTTCAAAACAATGACTTTTATCGCTTTTTACGAAAATCATTAACATAAACATTTACGGCAATTTATTTTTACTGATTTCCAATTGACTAATTTTTAGAATATAAATTACATTACTAAAAATCAGAAAAGGAATCGGTGGGATTTTCATTCAAATTTAGAGGATTATTTTTAACTATGTAATTTATAAGATATAAATTACACGAAATAAAAAAATTATTTAATATGTCGATAAACATCATCAATCACCAATGACATCTATCGCTTTTCACCAAAATCATTGCAATTACCATTTACCGAAACTAACGAAATAAAAATTCATCAATAAAATTAATAAAACTTTCAATTTAGTTCTCTCACAATCGTCTTCTCGTCTAAAATTTTTCGATTAAAATTCCGGCAACCTGTTGTCATTTTCGGCCGATCGTTTCGCCCCTTCGATCTCTTTGATCCTTGAAGTCAGGGTGAAACTTTTCCAACGCTTCTGCCTCAAAACCGAAATAACACGGAGTGATCGTGTTCTCCGCTGAGCAGAGAACCGAGAAAAAAATTGGGGAAATAAAACATTCCTCACAGTTGAGTTCGGACGGAGCGCGCGGCTTTGCTTTATCGTGAAGGAGAACTTGTGCCCGCGGGATAGCATAAAGTAGTTCGGAATGTTCCTGACACGCTGAGACATTTCGTGAATCGCACATAAGGATTGCGAGTGTGTTACCGTCCTCCACGTGTTTGTCGTTTCGGACGGGTTCTCCTTAATTGACCTGAGATACGAGACAACGAGTTGAGAGCTTGTGGTCGAATACTCGAGGAACATTATAAGGGTGGCACCACGAGCACGCGTGCCCGTGAGAGAATTGTCGCATGTGTATTATTATTATTATTATTATATATATATCGAGGCTGTTTTTACTCGTCTCGAGAGTGTTTCACGAGGCAATACGTCGTTTAAGAAATTTCGGGTGACAGAAAAAGAAATTTAAGAAAAGCGAAGAGTCGAGAAACGAAGAGAGGAAGAATGAGTTATATATTATATCTATAACATCGCGTCGTATAATCCGTGTGTAAAAATATTATGACGTTTGCGAGTCACGCCTCGTCAGGCATGTTTATTCAATGAATAAGTCAACTTTCCGAATTGCAGTTCATTATACGGGATATGTGGACGGATCAGTGGGATTTCTACGCCTATTTCGCCGGCTCCGAGGGCGAGAGGGAAGGCTTCACAGAGAGCGAAAAGAGCGAAAAGAGCGAAAAGAGCGAAAAGAGCGAAAAGAGCGAAAAGAGCGAAAATCCCATGTAGGTTTTGCCAATCGAACCGTAACGGCCAATACTTGGACCAATGTTGGCGGGGCGATGATCGATTACCCAATTGTACGCCAATGCTCGGCTGAGTATTGACTAGCCAACATTGGTTTGCCAATACGAGGCCAATGTTCGGCCAAATATAGACTCGCTAATCATTGACTTGTCGATACGAGGCCGATGTTTGGCGAAGTATAGACTCGCCAATCATTGGGTTGCCGATACGCGGCCAATGTTCGGCCAAACATAGACTTGCTAATCATTGGCTTGTCGATACGAGGCCGATGTTTGACGAAGTATAGACTGGCCAATCATTGGTTTGCCAATACGAGGCCAATGTTCGGCCAAGTATAGACTCGTTCATTATTGGGTAATCGATATGAGGCCGATGTTTGACGAAGTATAGACTCGCCAATCATTGGTTTGCCGATACGAGGCCAATGTTCGGCCAAATATAGGCTCTCTAATCATTGGCTTATCGATACGAGGTCGATGTTTGGCGAAGTATAGACTCGCCAATCATGTTTTTGCCGATACGAGGCCAATGTTCGGCCGAGTAACGCATGATCAAACCGCAATTCGTATATTGACGATTCATTGTTTCGCGTCGAAGTCATTGAGAGACGAGATGAATACTTTTTACGAGTCCATTGGACATTATTCTTAACAACCATACTACCAAATCAATGCACTCATTGTTGGCTGATTCTCGAACGAGCTCATACGCGATACCCTGCCCATTTTTATGAACCATCCTACACTGACAGAAAAATTCTATTAATATTAACTAACCGCGTCTATTTATTTATTCTTTATTTGAATTAACTAGATTTTTTGTGAAATCAAATGTTTCCTATTGCATTCCATTATTGGAATTATTAATTTTAAATATGTTTATTTATTCAAATTAAACTTGAACTAATCAACAAATGGTCTGTCTTTATTGGAACACACATATTAAAGGGTTGTGGGGGTAGAGAGGGTGGAGCGAGAGGAATTATATATATATATATATATATATATATATATATATATATATATATATATATATATATATATATATATATATATATATATATATATATATATATATATATAGGTTAGGTTTGGAAATTCTCCAACATGTCAGTCGATAACACTCTCTAATTATCACGATGATATTAACTAATTGATATAGTTTATGCGATACTAATAATAATGAGAATCCATTTGGTCTCTTATGGCATATCTGCGATTCAAATGTTACGAGCACTCGGTAGCATAGGGGCAGCGTGCTTGGCTATGAGTAGGTAGGTTCAAGGTTCGAGTCCCATATAGGTGAAATATTTTCTTCGAACTAATCGTTTCGAAAGACCAGGTAATGACGAATTACAATACAAAAAGAATCAATTTTTTTTTTTTGGCAGTGCAGGACCAATTTTGGTGATCTATATCGGGTCACAATTATCCGCCAAGACTCGGTCGATAATCGGGCCAAGCTCGAGTGCCAATGATGGCAATCTTGACGGGGACTGATTGTTGGCCGATTCTCGAATGAACTCCTACGCGATGCTCGGCCGATTCTCGTAAGCCATTCTAGGGCCAATATTGATTGCGAATATCGGGCCGCTCTTATCATCCGAGGCTCGGTCGATGATCGGGCCAAGCTCGAGTGCCAATGTTGGCAGGCTCGGCGTCGCGCATCGGCCAATCGTTGGCCACTACCGATCACCCTACATGGGAAAGAGCGAAAAGAGCGAAAAGAGCGAAAAGAGCGAAAAGAGCGAAAAGAGCGAAAAGAGCGAAAAGAGCGAAAAGAGCGAAAAGAGCGAAAAGAGCGAAAAGAGCGAAAAGAGCGAAAAGAGAGAGAGAGAGAGAGAGAGAGAGAGAGAGAGGCTGGAAGATATATGAACTTGTGGTCTCTGAAACTCTACATACTTTGTATAAAGCAGAAATTTATTTTGTAAATCTCTTGTGGTTCTGTTTCACAAGAGGCGGAAGCCCTTGAGCCCTACAACTTCGTCCCATCGGCGTTATGTGTACCATAAAGAAGGCAAACGTAAACGTCGTAAACATCGTGAGGTACGAAGAGGCTTGGGGACGGAAGAGTTTACGTCGAGAAGATCGTGTGAGATCTCAAAGGCTCGCGATACTTCAATAGCTAAACATAGAGCGAGGAGAAGAGAAAGGGAAGGTTAGAGAGAGAAAGAGAGACAGAGAGAGAGAGAGATGTTAAGTTCTTTAAACTTTGAAAAAGTAACTTCGGAGTGTATACACTTTCGGACTAGCATAATTTATGGCTTAACATTTTTCTTACCAAGCACCTACGTATCGGTAAAAAAAAAGTACAATTCCGGAAACGTATATAGAGCCAACTACTTGACCAAGAGTCGGTTGGAAAATGGCTCCGTACAAAATCTCGTAGAATTATTTATTGTTGATAATTTTTAGTTTCTTTTTCTTCTGGTACATTATATATGTGGAAATTTCGCCGGAGAAAAGGCCGTCGCGGGTTCAATTCGTTTTCTTTGCGAAAATTCAACTCGATCTTTCACAGTCTTCCAGACACGTCATTTTGAGAATTGCGGTGCTTTTCTGAGGAGTCTGGAACCAATTATTTGGAAGAAAAATAGTTCCGTTCGAAGAAATCCTTTTATCACGCTGCGCGGAACTTTATGTCAATATTTGACGTCAAATACTCACCGTTCTTATAATTTGCGAAGATTCAATAGATCAATTACATAAAAGAATTGCGGTAAAAACTAATTAAAATTTTAGAGTGACACGTTCTATATATTATAATCATTTTTGAATACATTATGAATATATAACTTAATAGATAATAGCAAATAAATGATAATAGTTGTATACACGAATAATTAGTAGATTACTACATAAATTACATTTTTCCATAAGATTAATTTAACTAATTAAATAGATTTAATTATAAATTCAATTCAATAAATAAAGTAATCAAAAATCGATTGAAGGAAAGAAACACATCAATTTAATTTTTAAATTAAATTTAATTATAAACATAATTAATACAACATCTTTTACATATGTAACGTAAATTTGATTTACTATTTACTTTTACACAATCCAAAGAACGATCGAACCTTAATACCTCCAAAATATGTTTTTTTCGTTATTTTTATTTTTCCCTTTGACGGCGATTCTCCGCGGTCGAAAATTCCCTCAGAAATAATTAAACTCCGTTCAAGAGAGGTTGCTCCGAAAAAAATATGAAAAGTTCTATCGTGATATACTATTGTCGAATTTTATGGAACTTCTGGAATTTCAGACTTCCAAGTGTTCCGTTCTCGTTACAAATCAGAGCCAGTAGATTACGTGCCGCGCTAAGTTGGAGAACGGTCTTTTCATTTTTTTCCACTCTATCTCTTTCGCATTCTTGTTCCTATATACCGCGCGCATACTCCCCAAGAGTTTTTTTCCCGTTATTCGTTGTTTCTCGGCGCGCTTCTTTTGAAAAATGTGGCATACGCAAGGCCAAGTCATTCGATCCGTGAAAGGCCATGACAAAAAACAGGGAGGCGCACGCACTGCGGGGAAGTAGGAAACGAAAGAGCAAGAGAGAGCGAGAAAGAGGGCTAAAGAGAAAAGAAGGAGAGCGAGAGCGATAAAAGAGAAAAGAGCGGGCGAGAGGGAGAAAAGATAAGAGCGCTGTAAAGACAGATGGCAATGGAGGGAAAGAGGTAACTAGACAGAGAGAAAGTGAGTGAGTGGGCCGGGGGGGGGGGGGGGCAGAGAGAGAGAGAGAGAAGTGCCATTCGCGTATGTCGGGAGTACATTACACGCAAAGAAATTCCTTGATGGCAATGCGAGGGCGCGCAAAGATGATACGGCGCCTTTTAGTTTCTTTTTAATTGACACTTTGTAGCGCCCTCCGGGTGACTGGATCCCCGGCGCCGTCGCACCATGGGGGTCCCTTCGTATTTTTACAAATCTCGTGTCATTTCTTCTCTTTTTCATTTCGCTTTCCTCCCCCCCTCCCCGACCGCGGTACTCTTTTTTCCTCCAAATCCGCTCGCACCGCAAATCCCCGTGGTAGCACCGCAAAAAATTGTGCAAAAATATCAGTTCTCGGAGAACCGAATAGCCCCCCCCCCTCTTTCTCTCTCTCTCTCTCTCTCTCTCTCTCTCTTTCCTTCCCTTCCGACCCCCCACTGCGTTATTTACAAATTTGTCACTTCCGAACGACCAATACCTTCGCTATATCGACGCATTTTTCTTCGGCGCACATAGAAAAATTCGCCACGAACAAAATTACAAAACAAAATTGTACGAGATACGTGAGAACGAAATACAGTACGAGGCAAACGACGTGCAACATCCGGAAAATTGGGCAAGATTTGTATTCGAATCTGTGGACAACTTTTACGACAATTTTATGATTCGTGGAACGGAAATGTTTTCTTTTTTAATATTCCAACGAGTTTACGGGCTCGAACACGAAGCAATCTCGCGGAGTGAACACTCCAAAGAATTATTAGTTGAGTGAGTCGTCGGAACGCGAAATTATACATGCGAATGTGCGGACGCATTGAATGTGCCTAAAAATGCTCAAAATACATGAAGAAAAAAATAAAAGGCTTGCGGCGGGGCTAAAATTAGTTTTGCCATATCTTGTAGCTCTATGCATTCTGCACTAATGTCAGCCTCAAGTACTGACGATATAAGCTAAAGCTTTGCGAATAAAAATGTCAACTTCTTTCCGTCAGCAGGAAATGATGATTTCCTCCAGAGATTTACACGTGTGCGATACACGAAGCATTCGGATCAACAAATTTCGAGACAAGTTTTCAAAACGACAAATGAAAAAAAAAGTTTGATAGAACTATTCATTGTTATCAGATTCGAGGTAGTCACGATCTAATGCAGTGAACGTGAGACGTCTCTCATAAATATATATATATATATATATATATATATATATATATATAAGGGTGGCTGCAATTTAGGTTAAATTTTAATTTTCAAAGTCCCCTTGGTTAGGATATTGGTGGGAAAAATCTGAAACTTGGCACACATATTGTGCACATTATGAGGTATATGACCAAATTTTTACATATTTTTCCAGTCATAATTGTCATTATTCCTAGCTTTGTAATGACAACCTAGTTTTCATTTTTTGAGTTCCATTCATCAAAGACTATTTATTAATGTTTTAATGCAACTTTTGATCTGACAAAAACTTAAATATAATAGAAAAGTTTTATTTCTACCAGAAGTATAAACACTCCTTAAAATTCAATTTCAACTTTGAATTCAACCTGAACCACAAATTCGTTGCACTGAAATAAATTGTCGCAATGAATGCTAGAATTATTGAATAAACATAATTTGCAAATTAAAAAATAATACAAAAACGTGTCAAAGTAGAGTTTTATTAGTGGAGCGGTCGGCTTAGAGTCCTTTTGTTTACTTTTGGATACATTTTCTGGTATTCACGGACAACTTGCATAATAAATTGTTTCTGTTCCTCGTCGCATGTCAATCTATTACTATATTCAGTAATGAGCTTGATTCCTCACTTCGCGGCATAATTAACAACCTTTAATTTTTTGACAATTTGCGAACCCAACTGATAATTTGGCCAAATGCCACTCGGACACGTCGTTATTACGGACACTGCAATCGATCCGGAATATCCTGAAAAACGTTATCGATTGCAGGGTTATGAAAAAATCAATGTTTTCACCTATCAAATAAGCAACGTCTGATCGACAAATTTAATAATGTTTAGGAATTTTGGTTTTATTTTAATGTTCAAGCAGCTCGTTCGTAATTTTTTTGTCATCCCTTCATAAAAAAATGACATCGCAGAACTCTCAGCGTTCAGATACTAAAGATGAATCGACATATTTTTGTAAGCAACTTTGTGAGCAACTTTGCTGACAAGGGAATTTATTTTCCCGTAATCATATATTTATTTTAAAAAAATCGAATCATCATCGAGAGCTGCATTTGCAAATGGAGATGTGAACCATGCCTGAACGTAAAGCAAAACGATCCTATAAAATATTTTTCTACAAATCGAAATTTTTCGTTATGCATGCAGTGTATAGTCAAGTCGAGAATTGCATTAGTACATCAATAATTAATCTTTGATGAAAGAAACTCAGACCTTAATAACGAGGTTGGTATTGCAAAGCTAGTAATAATGACAATTACGGCTGTAAAAATTTGTAAAAATTTGGTCATATACCTCATAATGTGCACAATATGTGTACCAAGTTTCAGATATTTCGCACCAATATCCTAAGCATGGGAAATAAGTAAGTAATAACTCTGCAAAACACATGCATTTTTCTATTAAAAATCCAAACCCTCACAGACACCATTTAACATTTTCCGAGCGCCTTAAAACTTTGCACATACTTTTGTTTATATATCTTGGTTATGTTTTTACAAAGGGACTTTGAAAAAATTTGATTCAATTCGAATTTGCGATCCTTAATTTCAACCTAAGATCCGTAATGAGCGACCTCGGAAGCCCCCGAACACAGCGTTTCATCCGATTTCGTGTAATTTTTGCATTTCGATCCGCCATTTTTTATTTTTTTTATTTCAACCTCAGATTCGTAATGAGCGACCTCGAAAACCCCCGAACACAGCGTTTCATCCGATTTCGAGTAATTTTTGCATTTCGATCCGCCATACTCGATCCGCCGTTTTTTAATTTTCAATTTTAACCTCAGATTCGTAATGAGCGACCTCGAAAACTCCCAAACACAGCGTTTCATCCGATTTCGAGTAATTTTTGCATTTCGATCCACCTTATTGGATCCGCCATTTTTTATTTTTCAATTTCAACCTCAGATTCGTAATGAACGACCTCGAAAACCCTTGAACACAAAATTTCGTGATTTTCTAATTTTCTGTTTGAAAATCGAGAAATTTTACTCTGCGCTGGTACTTGAGAAATCTCGATTTTCGTGAAAATTGACGGATCTTCGATTTTCTCGAAATAAACGGGTTGCAACCCAAATAAAGGAAAAGCAGCGATCTGACATTTGGTGGAGTATTTCTATATACCCTTAACTCAAAAAAAGCAAAAACCTTTGGTGCCCCTGCATTTGATTGATTACATGATAAACAAAAAAGTGTAATACGGGCATTTTACACACTTTTAAACAAAAAGTTTTATGATGTTGAAAACAAATTCCCAAAAATATCCAAAGTAAACAGTTTCGTAGGGGCGAATCCAAACTTTCCAACGATCTCAGTCTGGATGCTGTGCAATGATTTGGACCAGAGTTATGACAGATTAAAGTGGAAAAATGCATTTTTTCATTAAGCTGCGATAACATGGCTAAAAAAAATCGCACCGAGGTTTGTAAAAAATAAAATTGTAGGGGAAGGTATAAGCTTTTGAATGGTCGGAACAGATTTTTGAAAACAAAATTTCTGTTCCCCGTGCACCTTGTTAAACTTGAGCAAATTTTTTTATTTTATGTTTTGTTTTTTTTAGCAACAAATATCTTTATTTAAAAAAGACGATAATTTTTTTTTATGATCAGATTATTAAAGTTAAAGGTTGACGGTACAAAATGCTTTTTTTCCGATCATTTTCCACTGAGTTATAGCCGTTTGAAAATGAGCTATTTTTCGTAGAAAAAAAGTGATTCTGCAATTTTTGCGCTTATTGCGTGTGTATATATATATATATATATATATATATATATATATATATATATATATATATATATATATACATATATATATATGCATGTATGTATAAAAAAAGAGTGGGTAATAAAAGATTTGGCACGCGTGAAAAAAATCCTGCGAGAAAAATAATATTTTTGCAGAGTTTTGGCAGTGGCCCTCCCTACCCCCCCCCCCTCCCTCCCCCCTGCGACGTCCTTGCGTCTATGCGTATAATATATGTTGATGGGAATTAACATATGCTAATGCATCGTTTAGAAAAGCGTAAAAGGTGTGAAGTCGCTTTTTTCATCCACTATACAGGTTGTCCCTCTTATTTCTGCCACCCGAAATGACTCGATAATTATCGACGTCACAAAAAAATGTTCCCGAAAAAAGTTTTACGGTGTGAAGCTGGCCATCAAATGCGACCAATTTTTTTTATTCCGCGGAGGCGCTGACGCACAGTGAAGGTCGGCTCCATTTTTATTAATCGAATGGTCTATTCTTTTCAACCATCTTGTGGGGCGCCTCAAGCAGCATAAAAAGCATTAGGGGGTCAAAGTCGTTCAAGGTCATTTCGAACACCTATTAAAATGAAATACAAAACTAAATATCTCGGATCACTAACAAATATTTGGTAGTGATCCGAAATATTTAGATTTGTATCATCGATACTGACTTTGAATGACCTTGAACGATTTTGACCCCCAATGTTTTTTATGCGGCTTGAGGTGCTCCACAAGATGGTTGAAAAAAATGTACCATTCTATTTTAACAAAGTCGAGGTGACCTTCACTGTGCGTCAGGGCCATCCTATTTTTCAGGCAAATTGCATTGAAATACGACGGCGGGGAAAAAATTAACGAGTTGGGACAACATATATTCACTTATATTTAAAAACAATTATATGTACTTATTATGTAATTATTGTAATGTGATATTATCCTATTATTAATAATTAATAATGTGTGTGTTATGCTAATAATGATTAATAATGTGTATTATTCTAAAATTGTCTTACTAGGTAATTATTGATACCTCACGTTGAATCTGGTACCTGTTGAACGTCTCGCGTACTTCCGAGCATCACTTCCGAATAATTGAAATTTGGATTCATCGGAAAAAAGCACTTTCCGCCAACCTGATGCTGTCAAATACTGATATTTTTTGCAGAATTTAATCTGGCTTTTTTATTCTTCCTACTTATGAGTGGCTTTTTTACACCAACGCGTCCTATCAGTCCTACAGCCTTCAGACGTCGCAATTCTGTACTCTGACTAATGTCGGTACGATTTTCACTACGTAATTCTCTTGAAATGCCTGATGCAGTTTTTCGTGTATCTATAATGCAATTCCTTTTTATAATTTTGTCAACGTATTCAGTAGTTTTTCGCGATCTACCACTTCGACTTTTGTCACACAACGAATTTGTTAATTTATATTTACGAATAATAAGATTGACCGTACTTTTTCCAATGGATAAAGGAGTCGCAATATCGCGAGAACTCTTTCCTTCTGAAGAAAGTTTTAACACGATTTTACGGACCTCAATCTTCGTGTGTTTCACGATCGCGGCAGAAATAATATTGACCTTTCATTGTCATGCATGTTTAGAAACTAGTACGAAGGAAAATGCTAACAAATTGTGCGTACGAAGCCTTGCGAGATAGCGGCCCGATACTTTCGCACACCGACGAAACTCGTTCGACGCTGTACACAAATAATACGCTGTACAATACGCCATACAATAAAATAATGTCACTAAATACTTCATATCATAGCTCTCTAAAAAAATTGAAATGATTAACGAGTTCAGGAATTCCATTTTTTTTATCACTTTACTCAACAAAATTGAGTAGCCCGAAATTTTTGCACGCCACTGTATATAAGTAAAATAGAAAAATCTTGACTTATTCTATTTTTTCGTTGCTTATTTTTCATTTATTTTCTGCCTCGGAAATTGACTTGAAACTTGTTCATCGGATACAAGATACTCAAGATATAAAGTTCCTAAAGCTCGTGTCGGAGGCCCCTGAAAAAAAAAAAATATATATATATATATATATATCACACGAGCGTGCGTCTCGTCTGTTTTCATGTGTCAGAGGGCAAAGTAAGGCGAAGGCTGGAAAACGAAAGTGAGAAGGACACGGACGCACACAAGGGTGTCGGATTGCGGTTAGGTCGGGTCGGGACTTTCTGAGTTTTTACATTAATTAGTCATCGGGACTCTTTCGACTGTCAAACATAGCCAACCGCTGCATCCCCCGCCCCCCGTGGTGCCCTTTCCTCCGTTTACTCGAATGTGGTATCACGTGTGCATCTGCGTCTTTTCCCGTTTATGTTTTCTTTTTTTTCGCCCCAATATTTTCCCATAGCATATAAATATATCACGACTGTATAGGAATGGACACGCCCACACGGAAATAAAATATATGTAAAAATATATTTTTCGATATATTAAAAATGGATGTAAAATACATTTCAGATATATATTATCCATCTTAGATATAGATTAGATATATGCAATATATACGGGAAATGTATTAAAAATATATTCGCGATATCAAACTTTTCGGCCAAAATAGATCTTCAGAATGTATATAAAAAATATATGCTGGATAGGCGGTTACGTATATTCAAACTATATTGAAAATATACTTACGATGTACTCAAATTACCCTAAAAATATACTGTAAATGTATTTTAAGTGTATTCTAATTATAATTGAAATATACTTTAAATGTATTTAAACTACATCTAAAATGTACATGATATATGTTCATACTCCATTTAAAATATACTTTAAATATGTTCATACTACATTTCAAATAATATTGAATTATATTCAACGTGTATTTAAGATATACTTGAAATATATTTAAACTATATTTGAAATATTCTTAAAAATTTTGTTATGACGTTATTTACATCATTGCAGCCTTTTACGATATTTTTCGTTGTCATTAATTACGATTATGGTGTTTGCGCTTCAAATATATTAATGGTTTAAATTTAAATTATATCAGGCGCTTACACGCCCGTAAGGTGGTTTCGAACCCGGGACCTCTGAGTGATGAGCTGGGACGTTGTCCACTGAGCTAGTTCTACTTGTTAAATTGTTGAACTTTCGTATCGCCTGCATATCGTACAATACACAATATTAGTTTATTGAGAAATGCTTGGATTAACAAGAGTAACTAAAATTATCGGATCAATTACTTAATTGCGTTCGCATAGAGAGCGATAATCGAATAGAATTACATAACCTTCAATTTTTTTGTCCGATCATTTATTCCGGCTAGTGCAGCTAGGTCATCGCGAGATACCGACGTGAAGATGTTTTTCATTCGCAACGTCAACTGTCACTCAAGTTGCTTAACCAACCATCTTCAAAATATATAAAACATACATTCAGCTTGTATGTTTGATATATTTAAGATGTATCTTAAATGGATTTATATTTATATATCGCATAGGTTTTACTCTTACCCAAAAATATAATTGGCATATCCAACTTTTCGAACAAATTATATTTAATACATGTTTTATATATTTTTCGATATATTTTTTATATATTTTATTTTCATGTGGGCGTCCTCGCTATATCGTCGGTTCGGCACACTTTTATCCACGGTCCGCGCCCTTGCAATTATTATTAATTTTCTTTTCCGTTTTTTTTTATTTTTTCCAAATATTTTTTTCCTTCTTACCTATGGATGCGGGTGACACTCGGGCGCTAACGATCGTCGGAAGGGAGACGATCGACCAGTAAAAATGTTACTGTAACGAAACTTCGCTGTAACGAGCTATCGTCATACTTGGATGGTAATGGTATGGTCTGAAGAACTGTTCGGTCTCCTCTCGAAAAGAACTTGGCAGCTATTAAATCTTTTTTTCGTTATTTCTCGGAATAATGATTGAGTGGAAAATTTTACTCGAACACTTTCCGACGGCGAACCTACAAATGTGTTGTGAACAATTGTATAAAAAGATTTGGAGAAATCGGAGTGTAATTTTTATCTTATTTTAGATAATTCTAGATTTTTGAGACAAATAGAAAGTTGAGTGATTTAATTCGGTTCCGAGGGCAAGTAATTCTGAATCGTAGAAAAAAAAGTAAACGACAAACTGTAGGCATTTTTTTGTGATTTCATGTCATTCTGAAACCTGAACAAATAATGAAACAATCTGTATCATCTGTTTCTGATTTAAGCTAATTCTGGAATCTCGAAAAACGCATTCAAATGTGCACTTTTTCCTGACTTCAGATAAAAGTAGATAAAAAAGTGTGCAATTTATTTCCGACTTTCGACAAATGTCAATGCTGTAAAAAAAAAAACGAAAAAAATGTGTGTCATTTATTTCTGACTCAAGACGGTTCTCAATTCTGAAAAAGAAATGGAAAGAGTGTTCATTTGTTTCCGTATCCTCATTATTACAAATTTGAAGAAAAAAAAACGCGAAAAGGGCATGCAATTTTTTCCAGATTCCCTATAATTGTAAATATGAGAAAAAAAAACTATAAAAATTTGTACAATTTATCTCTGGCTCCAAAAAATTATAAATCCTAAGGAAATAGAAAGAAGTATGGGGATTTCCTCTGCTTTCGGATACTTCGGGATAAAAACAAACTACAAAACAGTGTGCAATTATTTTCACATCCCTTATAAATTTAAATTTGAGAACAATATAACAAAAATCTGTACAACTTATTTCTGATTCTAGAAAATGATAAATCCTAAGGAATTAGAAAGAAGTATGTGCATTTTTCCTGCATCCAGATATCTCAAAATAAAAAAAAACATAGTGTTCTATTTTTTTCCAATTCGGTATAATTTTTAATTCGAAAAAAAAATGCCAAAAATGTGTGGAATTTCATTTTCTGCTTTCAGATAATTCTAAATTCGATGCACAGGTACCAGCCGCGTTGTCACGTTGTCGTGGCACCGTCGCCGCCCGGATCGGCTCCCGACCCGCGAACCGAAAACTTCAAAACTTTTTCCTTCGCCGAGACCCGTTTCACCGCGGTGACCGCTTATCAGAATCATCGTATAACGCAACTGAAAATAGCGAGTAATCCGTTCGCCAAAGGTTTTCGAGACTGCGAGCCCGACGATTGCGAAACGCCGAGTTCCTCGTCGGTGAACCAGAATCCAGCGAAGAGACCGGCCACTGCGAGCAACAATCCGATCGCGAGTTCGAACAATTACGTGAGCCCGATCGGTGTGACGAGCGTGGCTGGAATATCGACGATTTCGTCGAGTATACCGAGCACCGGACCGGAAACGCAGCAGCATCATCATCATCGGTTTTACGATGCGACTTCCGGTCCCTGGTCGTATCCGGGACACCATCAGACCGACCATGTGAACCCGGGACATTATCAGGCCCATCATGGACATACCGGTGCACCGCTCTACGGGCCTCGGTAGTTTTCGCGATAATAACGAGAATCCGCCTACGGATATAAATTAAGAGTGCTGGCGTCTTCATCGATCAATGTTCGAAGGATGCTAATTTTTTTCGCCCTGTCTAATGAAAGCGCAGTATCAAAGTTTTCGGAAGAAGTTCCACTGTGTCGTTTTGTAAAAACGAAAAATATCGAGGCGGTTCGAATTCGATTATTGTTTAGGTACGTTTAATAAAAGTTTAATTTATGAGCTCCAATGAGTTCTACCGCATCGTTTTCAAGAACAAATTTAAGTTTATGGCGGGAGGTCGTTTAGGCAGCCGAAAAAAGCGAATTTTTAATTATTTTTTTTAGTCAAACTATTTATTCTACATAATTAAATATTCATACACATATGTAGTACATCTTTTGATTTTCCTCATTTTTCGTCTTAATATTTGGAAATGGCGGTTATACGACACTCGCTTCAGAGACGATTGCCGCTCGAGTTGCTCCACGGCGTACAACGTACCATCTGGTGCGTTGATCTGAAACATCAAAGCAACAAGTTTTAGATTTGTAAGACCAACACGCTCTATGTGAACCTGAAAAATTCAAAGAAACGTAAACATTTTAAGAATGGCACGTGTTTGACATTTTGTTCTATTTTACATGAAATTTTTACTGTAGTATTTGTTAGGGAAAAAGTGGTTTTTTAAAGTAATTTGTAATACACTTTAGGTTCACAGAGACGGTAATTATGTTATTTAAACGTGTGTAAGGTTTCAAAATAATCCATAAGATAGTTTTTGAGTTGTCTCGTACGAGGCTGACGACAACAATGGTTTTCAGAAAAACGAGTTTAAAGTTTCATTACTCAAAAATGTTGTCACTATACCTATTGATTAATCTGCGATTCCGGGGCCATAAAGTAGTCCGTCAGCTTCATCCTGAAGTTCATTTTCGGTCATAAGCTCTTCTTTACGTTATAAAGGGATCTCCCCCTTTAATCAATTTTGCGCAGTGCCTTATGGGAATTTGTGAATTCGGCTGTGGGGAATATCTTTCTGTAAAATATTCACCGCACTCATTGACAATCAATGTCCAGCTTAATTCGCGGTTCCGCGTGAAAAAATTGCGCACATCGTGTAGATCTCGACATTTTTATTGTTGTTGTACAACGATGTAGTTGGAATTACGAAAACTTTTATGCTGAACTTTCAACGTATCTGCGTTTAAAAAAAGTATCCTTTAGCAGTCGGTGAATCGCAGTATCGCGAGTATCCTGGAGCATTTATCAGTAAAATGCTCGAGCCTGGTCGAAAGAATCAAGTGATGGTTCTCCACCCATCACCGAAACATCGTTGAGGAAAAATGGAAGATGGGCCACACGTGACGTATACGAGTGCGCGAGTGAGAGGGCTGCGATTTTCGGACAAATTATTCTCGGGCCGCTTCGTATTGGGAAAAATCCGGAGCTTTGGGGCCTGTGGAGTACACATATGAAGAAAGTAATGCTTTTCCCTTCTGCCCCACGTGTGAACCATTTACGAAAAACGATTTGTCCCAAAACTCGTGCGGTTGCTTAGGCCTCTTGGCTCTAGTTTTTATCATTTATATCTACGTCTATGCTGCATCCGGCAGCTCATAAGAATCCTTTTCAATAATACGCCTGAACTATTTTGCCTGAATATGAGCAAAATTTTGGGTTGAAAAATGTGAGCAAAGTTAAGCAAAATTTTGTGTTGGCAAATTCAAGCATATTCGAGCAAAATCTTGTGTTAAAAAATTACAGAAAAATTTTGTGTTGGAAAATTTGTTAATATTTGAAAAAAATGTTGTTTTAAAAAATAGAGCAAAATATGGTGTTGAACGAGCCAACCTTGGCGCGTTTGATTTCTGCAATAGAACCAACTCGCGATAAATTCGATAAAAAAATATAGTAAGAAATAAATCATAGCTGCTGGGGTAACCACGCGGGGAAAATCATTTCGGATGAAAATCGTGATATTGGCTTCGAGTATTTTTTATAAAAGTGCACAGTACTCGTCGCCTATGAACGCAAGGGGAGAAGTCAGATTGTGCGAGACAGCAATGTTCGGGTGCAAAAAGTCCTGGTGGTCCAATATCGACGTTGCCAAAGAAAACGATGCCAAATTTAATTTAGTAGTACACGTACTTTAAGACGATCGCGACTACCTAACAAATAGTCATATTTATTGTTGGAACGCCAAAAACAAGGTCGACCAAAATGCGTCATTAACGGCATAATAATTACGTAAGAATATTTAGGATTTATTTCGAACTCTTGCACAGACATAAAAAAATGTAGGTATACGTATAGTATTGGACAAAATGAAGTACGTCCTAGATAGTGCGCAATGAACGATCAGGTGCGCACTTTTTTTGTGTATATATATATATATATATATATATACACACATATATGCACATATACATAACGGGGTCTTTTATTTTCAATTTCAATTTTTCGGTCTCCCCGTCCAAAACATGGTGTTAACGTTTCCATCGTAGGAATGCAATGAAAATTCTTCTTCCTTTTTCCATTTTTTAAACATTGATCCCTATGCAAAAACTTTTTCTGAAGGCTTAGGATTCCGGTTGGCAAAAAGAATTCTAAAAAACGTTTCAGTATTTCCGTAGTCCTTTTTGTTTAAATGTTTTTTTAAATCCTAACTGTAACGGGCCGAAAATGGTAGTTGTTTCCGATTTTT
This sequence comes from Ophion ellenae, assembly GCA_963210295.1. NCBI lineage: Eukaryota > Metazoa > Arthropoda > Insecta > Hymenoptera > Ichneumonidae > Ophion > Ophion ellenae. The sequence goes on from OY723387.1 coordinate 30,470,086, forward strand.
TTGTCTACTAGATTATTTTTTCGGGATTTGGAAAAAGGGTATATATACTTTAAGAAGATGCAAAAACATCGATGTTTTTCCCCGTCGCAGTGGTGTCCCGACTTAAAACAAAGTAAATACATCGTGATATGCACACACACGCACGTAACTTCGTACACTGATTTACCTGTTTTATTTATTGAACGAAATATTACGCAACGCAAAAGAGGCTGTGGTCTTCACGTTGCGACACTTCGATTCTGCGTCGTTTCTGTAAGCGGGAAACGGAGTTCCAATCAATATATATTTTAATTACGCTTTTAGCATTATAAGCCATCTACAACGCGAGCGATTTTATCGCGACGTGCAAAGGCTTCGAAAGAGTAAAGTGTTCCGTTGAATATATAGCTCTTGTGCGTCAAATTGGCGGAAAGACATATATTTAAAATAATAAAAAGAAAAAAGGGGAACAACGCAACAAAGTGCCTTTTGTAGAAGCATAGTGGCGAGGGCACGAGGAAACGTTGCATGCTTGCATCACTCGTCGACGTGTGTATGTGCGTTCGTATGCTGTAACGCGCGTGTGCTTCTATTTATACGGGGTGTCTCGAATGCCAAACGAGCCTAAACGAGTCCTATCCTCGGTCCAAGTGCCCCAAGAGGACCGAATGCAAACGTGCCGTGACCAAAATTTCCCCTTGGTGAAGGCTAAGTGCCTTATAATAAATTATATAGTACAAGAGAAATGCCCGAGAGGAATAAAACAGAGAGAAAGAGAGAGAGAGAGAGCGCGAGAGAGAGAGAGAGAGAGAGAGAGAGAGAGAAATAGAGAGAGGACAGGTCTGGAAATTAATCTGTATAAAATATGTGAAATGAAATATATTAATATGTGTGTGTGCCTGTGTGCACATGCATACCGATCAATTGCAGAATTGCGCATATATTTCTTTACTTTGACCCCATTTTTACCCTCACAGCTTCCATCGTCTCGAAAAAGGCTCAAATACAACAAGGTATCGGTTGCGAGGTTAAGTCTTTTTTTTCTTAATTACATCCGTCCAATTATGATGATATAATATTGGTAAAAGGTGAAACAATGAAAAAATTCTTATTGTTTTATTTTAATTTGTAATCTGTCTCCTTAAAAGCGAATAATGTAGCGCTCCTTTTAATTTCTCGTTGTAAATGCATGGTAACTGGATTGGCTGTTTAGAGGGTCTGCATAAGCTTGGAGTCTAAAACACATGTTGGTTTTCGATATTTTTTTGTGATGAAAATATCGCGATGATGTCGGGATTTCACCGACAATTCATAATAGTCTCGTCAAGTTTGATGTGTTTTACTTGACAAATACTACTAGGGCGATCTCAAGCGAAAAATAAAAAATGTGAAATTAGAATGTGCGGAAATAGCAGGCTCTGCATAAAAACTTCGTTTTTGAAAAAAAAAAACAACGCGAAGCATTTGTTATTAACAAATGGATAAGCATACGAACAAAAATCCGGTCATACGATACAAAATGTTACAAACTATGCTCTATCTGAATAGAATTTGAGATACGGCTTATACCGTTGCATACGACTCAGTTTCGAGAAAAACGCGAAAGAAAAAAATGAAAATCGCAGCAAGGCGTTTCACCGTAGCGCAGTGAAATCTGACCCTTCACAAGAATCGTCATAACTCGGTCAATTGTTGGAATTTTTACAATATCTTCGTTGCAAATTGAAATTAAGACCCTAGGCTATAAAAAGATGCAATAAAAAAATCGAATTTTCGCAATTTCAAGCGCAAGCAGACCTCTTGAGTCCCTTTTAAATACCGAGCTCAATAAACATCGATTCAAAATGAATATATTTTGAACTAGATGGATCCCTCAAAACGCTGACATGACGTTCACTGTAATATCGATACGAATAAACATGAAAATACAGAGAAATGATGTCGGAAAGGAAATGAAGAAATAGAAATAAAAAAGAAAAAGAAACAACACTCGTGAACGACGCAAACGGCAGAGAAGAATGGAACATTTGAAAGAAAATAAAACTTGAAAAAATAAAAAAAGAAGTAGACCGTGAAAATAACGAGTGTCACAGCTTCGTCAAGCCGTCGTGTAACTTCGGGTTACCTCCACAACATATATATATATATATATATATATATGTGTGTGTGTGTGTGTGCGTGCGTGTGCGTGTGCGTGTGTGTGTGTGTGTGTGTGTGTGTGTGTGTGTGTGTGTGTGTGTGTGTGTGTGTGTGTGTGTGTGTGTGTGTGTGTGTGTGTGTTAACAAAGGAAACAGGAAGAAAGCGCACGGCAATGAGTGAGGGGGCACGATTAGTCTCACGAGGAAATGGACAAGGAGACAAAAGGGAAGAAAGATACAGCGCTGCACAGAAGAGGATCTTCTTGCCGGCGTGGCAGTGATTGATGCGAGCGTGAGGAATGGGCCCAGTGTAAACATGTCAGGATCCCCCGCCTGGTTCGAAAGACGCGGGTTCTGGAGTGACTGGAACACGACTAATATCCCGCTCATCAAGCGGTAGCTTAGACTTAATGACTTTTGGCAAATCGCTATCTCGTATTAGTGTAACACGTGTGCAGGTCTTTTTTTACACACGAATTAGTCAAGTTTAGATGCGCACGCCATAGCTCTTGGTACACGATTTAATTGGTGAAGTCGATGGAGAATCACGAGAGCAATTAAGACGATGGCACGCGTTCGATTGGGCCAAAAATCTGGTGACAAAGTTTTCTAGACACACTTTTTTTTGGCGAGACGGAAGGGCGTTTTTTAAATAATTTGTACAAATATGAGTTATTTGCGCAGGCTCGACGGCCTCATCGATGACCGCTCAAGGACAGTGATACTTATTAGTAGTAGATTGACGTCTGAGTACGTCGGGGTACAATTATGTTGAGATGTAGACGATTAACAAGGTTCGTTATGAAAAAAAAAATAGCGGGAGTATAGTAACCCATGTACGATTTCAGAGTCAGGCTAACCTCGGCGCAACGATGATCGCCTGAGTTAGAACGGCGTTCAATAAACGCCGGGATGATAACATCGGACCAACGTTACACCCAAGCGTCGCCCCTACGTCGATTTCGCCGTTGACCCTTCGTTGATTGCAGCATCGGCCTTACGTTGACGGCGGCATCGAGCCTACGTCGATACCAACGTCGGGCTTAGGTTGATTTCGGCATCGGCCCTACGTCGATTGCAGCGTCGGCCCTACACTGACAAAAAAATCTTCAAATCAAATACTATAGGCATAAAATATTTCAAAAATTCAAAATGAAATGAAGCACTTGATTGAGCGTTTTACGACAACGATTTTGGATCCTAATTCGTCATTCCCTAGCCTTTTGAGATGGTTTTAATCGACGAAAATATTTCACCTATATACGAATCGAACCTGGAACCTACCTATTCATAGCTAGGCACGCTGCCCCTATGCTACCGCGTGTTTGCAACATTTGAGTCGCAGATATGGCATAAGAGACCAAATTAATTCCTATAATTACTTGTTGTATCACATAAACTATATCAATTAGTTAATATCATTGTGATAATTAGAGAGTTCTATCGAACAACGCGCTATATATTTTTCAAACATAACCTATATATATGTCGATGATAGGAGAACAGGGCTGTCGTTACTTTTCTTAATTTATTTTGTCAAGAATCTGTTTAATAAGAAAAGAAGAACGAATATCAATCTTCCGAGCGATCTCGAGAAGAGGTGATGTGTCCTGTCAAGGCAAATATTTGAATACTCATATCTTTCGAGTTCAAAGTGATAAAAATGTTCTTTTACTGGCTCAACATGCGCCCCACACGTAGAACGCAAAGTTCGCGAGTGATTTCTGCTCATTCTCCGACATATATATATATATATATATAATTCCTCTCTACCCACACACCCCTTTGACAGGCCATAAGCTCAATCAAATAGAAAAATGGTTGACTCTGCAAAAATTATATTTAGCTAAAATTAAAAACAAATAAAATAGATAATAGAGAAATAAAATAGAGTTTGTGGATTCAACTAAATGTTCTATGAACAGATGAAACCGAATCACAGATTTATTAGAATTAAATAAAATATTCAGTTATTGGACGATATTAAATATATTTTGATTTGAAGAAATGAATATATTGCAAATAAATCATTCCAATAATGGAATGCAATAGGAAATATTTGATTCCACGAAAAATCTAGTTAATTCAAATGAACGAAAATAATATAGACGCAGTTAATTAATATCAAAAGAATTTTTCTGTCAGTGACTCGAACGCGCGAAAATTTAAATTGGCGCGAAGTAAAACGTTGTAATTTTCAAGCATTCGAAGCACACTTCAATAGATTCATATATGACTTAGAGAGCATTTTTCAAATTCATTGATTATTATTTCTTTTTTTTCAATTTTTTTCTTTGTTGTCTAGCTTTTAATGAAGAAGGGTTACGGCATATATTTTTTTAAGAATTAAAAAAATACACGTTTTGTCAAAGTCAGACCCGGAACGTTCTACCTAACTGTTCACTCGTTCTCTCAATTTGAATATTCAGTATTAGTACTCTCATCGATTTTTAATTAATCCCAGCAATTATCAAAACTGTTTTCACACCGAAATACTACAAAACATCGGAACGTATCCTTACGGTAAAATGTCGATGCTACCAACGTTGCACGCTACATTGTGCTGTTAAGGCGAAGCTCAAACGGAAATACAAACCAACTGCCGTTTTACGGTCAAGCATCGGCCGAACTCTAGAGCTACAAGCGATAGCCAACTACACCCGGGCGACGATTAGCCACTGTTGTCTGAATCATGGTAGCCAACGTCGGGTGAACTGCAGTGCCTAACGTCGCCGCGACGATCGAACGAGAGTTTCGACAACTCTGGGCCATAGTGGCGTTCCGATCGTTGGCTGCCGATGCATCGCCGCCGTACCGCCAAGCATTGGCTGCACTCTGGGTCTGCAAGCGTTGGCCAACCACACCCGGGCGCCGATTAACCAGAGTCGGATGAAACGTGGTAGCCAACGTTGCGCGAACTGCCGGACCTAACGTCGACGCGATGATCGAACGAGAGTTTCGACAACTCTGGGCCGTAGTCGCGTTCCGATCGTTGGCTGCCGATTCGTTGCCGCTTAATAGCCAAGCATCGCTCGCACGTTTCGCCAACGCTGGGTCGTCATAGACCGTCGATGGTTGGCAGCCGACGGGCTGCCGCAATACAGCCAAGCGTCGGCCGTACTAGGAACGTCGGCTACTCGCATATGGGAACGTATGTTTATCGTTAAATTACCGTGCTTGACGGGCCGGCGTGAGCTTGGGGCCCAAAAACTGGTGGATTTTTAATATTTATTTTATGATGAAAGTGATGAGATGACCAGGTCAGAATTTTGTACGCAATTAGTACATAATCTTGTCAAGTTCGAGTTTTTGTTTAATTGAAAAATATTAATTAACAATGGAAGTATTATTATTTAAACAAAGTGCCGCTGATGCTGCATGGTCGATCGGTGTAGGTGGTTCGGGCAACTGGAGGGATCTGGAATGAAAAATAAAACAAGTACTTTTAGCAAAATAAGAAAACTTTTGTATGAACAGATATTTTTTTGAAATTTAAAAATTACGGAAATGGCCAGCTGTAGAAAAAGAGTTCGATTTTCGTTCAAAATATGACTTTAATAATTAGTGATTAAAAAATGGATAGACACACCAAACAATCATTGGGTTTATAACCATAGAACATGTTATAAACTATGCTCTATCCGAATTACAAGCAAATCGGACGAATAGATTTTGAGATACAGTGGGTAAAAAAGTACTTGTACATCTTACACGAAACTGTTGTTCACGTGGCTCTATTTTTTTGTTCGTGTTTTTCCGAGATTTTTGCAAACAGACACCATGTATATTTAGAATAAGCTATCGGACACAGACACTTAATAAAGCAGTTTATTTACTTCGAAGGTTAATTTGAGAAAGACGCCATGTTATTTATTTCGAAGGATAATTTGAAAATACGTCGTGCACAAATACGTATCTTACCCACTGTACAACTTACACCGTTTCCTAAAATATCGTTTCGAGAAAAACGCGAAAAAGGGTAAATTGCAGCGCAAGTTCACAAAAGTCGTCATATCTCGGTCAATTTTTGGAATCTTAAGTGAAGACCCAGGCTTCCAAACTATCCAATACGAAAACGGTATTTTTTTAATTCCAAAATTATGTAGAGCTCTCGACTTTCATTTGCCTATAGAAAAACAATTTATAGTTTTCCGAAGCAGAAAAAAATGTTGAATGTTTCTCGATGTTACCCGTCTATCAAAAAAGTATAAGAAACTAATATATGAAATGTCCTAAGCATTTAATCTGCCTTTTTACAATTGTCGTACGATCTGATAGATAACACGAATTGCTTCGTTTTGATTTTTTAAATTATTTCTCCTTCTCCCTCCATTTCTATATCTCTCTCTTTCTTTATCTCTCACTCCGTCTGTCACTCTCTCCCTCTCTGAAGTGTCGACTTTTCACAAAAATCGTCACAACTCGGTCAATTTTTACAAAATCTTTGCTGCAATTCAATGTTAAGACCCTGGATTATGAAACTACACTATAAAGAATTAATATTTTTGACATTTAAACTCATGCTAACTATTCTATAGATTTTATTCAAATTTTAACCAGACATTGTTCATATTATTTTATGCATGTTTGAGCGAAATTTCAGAAAGTCGACTATTTAGATTGGGAGATAAGGAAGACGGCCCAGTGGCCGTCAGCGTCCTAGTGATCGTCACGTTTACGTATTAAATAAGTATTTTAAGATAAAACTCATTCCTTCGTGCAGATCTATGGTATATTAGCTCCCAGGAGGTATTTACTGTATTGTATCACATTTTCACACCCGTAAGTATACGTATTCAAGAATAATCAAATTAAATATATTCCGCTACGACGTCTAGCTGTCATTTCGGCCGATTCCTTCATTAGGAGGTTAACGTGAACCATTTCACATCTCGGGTGATTTGAGAATGCCTGTGGACTTGCGTGAAGTGAGTTTTCCTTCAAGTGATAAAAAAGGAACTTAGTTTTGCGTTCAGCATAAAAATTTATAGTTTTATGTTAATTTCAACGAGTTTTCATATATGATGATTAACGGTTCAGCAACATAATCAATCTGCCGATTAATCGCCATGGCTGTCGACAACTGGGACAATGTTAGCAAAAAAAGAATCTTACGAATCGAAATTAGTTTATAGAAAATCAGAAAAGAAATATTGGGTCCGAAATTAGCATTGTCTGAAGGATCCACGGACCAGTGACCGTCATACATATATTCACGATAGTAAAAAGATATACATATAAATAAATTTTGTCGATTACTGGGTCGTGACCATGTCGATAACTGGGTACGTCTTAAGCACAGGTCAACACACTCGACCGAAATAATATTAAAAATTATTTTATGAAAGAATAGTTGTTTATAATGACTACAAATAAATAAAAATTATAATTCTTACGTAATAGGTAATAATTAGTTTTGTTTTTGAAATTAATAAAGTTGTATGGAAGAGAAATTTATGTTTCAAACTCTTTATCAAATGTTTTTATAAAAATCATAAAGTTTGTGACCGAGTGCGTAATAATAAATATAAAAATATTTATTTTTGTACATTTGGCCCCATTTTTAAGAAAGTCGCATTTTCGACTGAAACAACGGCCTTTGTTCTTTTCCAAAAACCGCAATTGTTGATCGATTGTAAAAATCGTGTGTACATCGCTATAAAATGTATCTAAGAAGTTATTGTTAAAATTTGAAGTCAATCGGCCAAAAAATGTAGGACCTACGAGTCCGCCCGATTTTGAAATCATTTCTTGATGGAAAACGCGTTTAAAGTTTTAAAAACATTTTTCTAGATGTCTTAAAAAAAATTCCACCTGAATTAACTTTTGGATAACATTTTTGGCATGTTTATACATTACTCAAGTCGAAACAAAAAAAAACAATTTATTTTTCAAAGGTATACAAGGCCTCAAAGCAGTTGGAACGCATGTGACGATTAGTGGGACGTTCCCTTGGCGATTACCAGACCAACTATCATGGCCGCATGACGATGACTCGTATAATAGCATCTTATAACCTTTACGAAATATTTTCGCCAAAACTGTACCATGCATGGGAATTTCACAACGACCTTCTTCGTAATAAAAAACTAATGAAGAACGACTTAAAATAACTTTTTCTCACTTTCCTGGTAGAGCTATATAAATTTGCGAAGTCAAGCGATCTGCTTAAGGTGACGATTACTGGGCCATCTACCTTAATGGGTTTTAAAATTGCAACATTGACCAATGCAGGGTCTGCATTGAAATTTATACAGAATCATTTTCCGTAAAATATAGTTGTCCCCTATAATAAGAAGACCGCAGAACACCGCAGAACATTATTGTTCAATATTGCGAGAAAAATATAATTATCGTGTTCCTAAATTAAAAAATATTGTCATAAAAAAATATTTGCATTATAAATATTAATATTTTATATTATTTATATTATCTTCATTAGCAAATAAAAGTGTTGGTTCATTCATAACTAATTAAAAACTTCGTTCGATTAAGAATTACTTCCAAAAAAAATGTGTGTTGCAGTATTATTTTGAATATCCCTCGCAAACTCACGTCATTGGATACGTGGAACGATGCGGTGTTGCCATATGTCTTCTTATTATAGGGGACAGATATTTTTTACGGAAAATTATTCTGTCTAAATTTCAATGCAGACCCTGCAGTGTTAAAAGTTGCAACTTAAAAACCCATTATCTTCCAATCTAAATAGTCGACTTTTCTGAAATTGAAACAAATCTGAGAAAATATGAGAAAATGTACAATGTCTGGTTAAAATTTGAACAAAATCTACAGAAATCAAGATTGTGCGCTCGTACTACCTTAAGCAACCGTGTTAAATTGTCTGGATTTTAATTTTTCAAACGGTGCTCCCGAACCCATACAAACTTCGAAGTATTCCTTTCACTTGACGTATCCATTTGTGCCAATTTGCGCTTTTTATGCTTTCACATCGAAGTATTCAGACGGCTTTAAAAGCGTTCGCAGCCTACAGAACTTTTAAGGAGAGAAGCGTGTAAACGTATGTTTAGTATAGGCCGGTTAGTAGGAAAGAAGCGTCGGCGTGACGACGCCGGTAATAAAGCGCGCGATACGTATACTCGTACTCGGGTACATCGTTCGCCTCGTGTTCTTTCATCCTTTCAAGGTGCGTATCGCGCTCGCACCTAACCGTGCACTTGAACTCTTCGGGTCAGTCGATATAGCCCCACTGAGCGAAGAACCGCGCTCCCCTTTATGCCTCTGTGACAAAGTTCCAAAGCTGGTAGGCATATAAAAAGTGCGTTTTTCTGGTCGCAAAAAAGAAAGTATGAAAATGTGAGTACTGCAGCGAGGGGAAGATTTACGAATTACTTTAGGAAGAACTCACGTGTGGCCCTTTCTCAATTTTATGGCGTGGGATGAAGTCGCAAAATTTAACCGATTTTAAAAAATGAGTATACTGAGTGGCGGCACGGTGACGTTCGAAAGGAAAATCTAGATGCCTCATATCAATGCCAATCCCAATCACTTCTATATTGTTCTACGATCTCTTTTAGTAGTTGAGAAACAAGTATTTTAGATTTTTCTCTTCTGTATGTACTTTCTACGCGATCTTTTTTACTTGTGTTAACGTTATTGAGGTATTCCTTTCGTGAAACACGAATATTTAACAGTTAACTGATTTTCGTCTACAACAAAATAAAAATACATCTCAGTATACTGGTAAAATTTCAAGCCAAGTAACCTAACTTTTAACAAAAAATTACCACTTAAAATCGACATTACGCGAAACCGCGGCAACAAACCGAAAATCTAATGACATTTTACCAATGAAATGTTATTTTCTCCAATCGGTTTTATTTGGGTCATTTTTCGATCCGTCTTCTCAATCTTGAGATCTCGTAATATTCGGCCTAATTTCGGAGCGACTTTTTTACCACAAAAATTCTTTAACCGTTCAGAACATTCCAGACTCGTCAGTTTTCTTAGAGGCATAAGATTATTCGGTCGCATCGTAAGCATTACTACATACGTCCTTTTGAGGAAAGCGTTACATGGGTAACGCTCGGCGTTACGGTGTGAAGTGCGGGGTTTTTTGACTCGTCTGCGCATCTCACGTCGTTGCCCGGGCAACGCTGTGCTAAACAAACGTTTGCACGCTAGTAGTGTCAAAACGGTCGGGTTCTACAAGTGTATGGCTTCTGCCGCCTGTAACCTTTAAATAGGGTTAGCGCGTGATAGTGAAATGGCAAAGTGAAATAAGTTTGTCATCGCTCGCAGCGTTTCCTCGCCCCGTGTGTCGACCGATTGAGGTTATACATTGGCGCAGACGGGTACATCGAGAAGAAAAATACAAGATCGCACGATGTTAACGAGCGGTAACTTTTTGAGTCTCGTCGCGACCTTACTCGTTCTCACGCTCGAGCGAGGTGGTCGCGTAAGCGGCAACCAATTGAGTCAATATATGATTTTTTTCAGTGTACAGATTATGTGCGGTTGTTAAAGCAAAGTTTTTGTTCAACAATTATCAACGATATAGCACTTAGAAATTGTTCTTTCGTTTGGCTCGGCTGAAACGCGCTAACAGCATCCGAATTCACCCGAGCGCTCTGTGACGTCACCATTTGAACGTCGGTATACGGACTACTCGTGTGATAGAAGTTTTCTGTCAACGATGGCAACGACAAAATTGTATGAGGCTTGTTACATTCCTCTTCACATAAATACGATGAAAAATGCCCCTAATGAGGTATTTCTGAATGTGCCACGAGAGAAGACGTAAAACATTGAAATCCGTGGTTCGATGCAGCACAACGTGTTAACCCGAAATCATCGTCCACTTAGGGGGCGTTCATTAATTACGTGAGGCGTTTAGGGGGGGAGGGGGTCGAGCGAAATCTCACCCAATCTCACGTGGGGGAGAGGGGGGCTTCGGCAAATATCACGTAATTTTAGTAATTTTAGTAATCACGTAATTTTTATCACGTAGGGAAAGTCTCCCTACTACTTTACATGGTGGAGTAAATGGTACTACAACCGCAGTTACTTCTACTACAATTTATTTTCCGTGAACGCATGCATTTTGAAAAATCTCACGTGAGATTATGAGAGGGGGGAGGGGGTCGAGCAAAATCTCACATCTCACCAAGGGGAGAGGGGGGGGGGGGGGTCGAAAAATCGCCAAAATCACCTCACGTAATTAATGGATGCCCCCTTATCTTTGCTGTGAGGACCACCTAGATGAAATTGTAAACGTGTTATAACATAAACGGTTGTGAAATATTTTTTTTAAATACCTCTTTCTCAATATGCTTATGATACGTAGCGACAATAAGTGACACAATTTATCAAGCCGCTCCTAATCTAAAAACCCACGGTCGGCAAATTACTCGAATTTGCTTTTACAAATCCACTTTCACACATCGTTGCACCAAAATTAAACTACTTTTCGACTTTTTGAAAATGCTCAAGATATTTTCCGATGTAAAATGACACCAAATTGTACACTTGTGTACACTTGCGTGTAAGCCATATGCATAGCCTATTCGGTCGCGTTCGACCGCTGACGTCACAAGCCCCAGCGCCGATAGCTTGGCGTTTTGACGCCAACATCTACCGTTTGAATTATCGAGATATAAAGCAATTCATAATTATCTTCGGAATTATTTCAAAGAAAAACCCTTTTGAGATTCTATTTTTTTTATCACAAAAGATCAATGGGAAATTAAAAAATCGAACATTTTTTTAACATCTCAATTGCCGCTCGTCCGAGGCATACCGCTGTCTAAGAGATTGCTGTACAGTCCGAAGTGCGATTTCGAATGTCTGGACAGTAGCGGGCTAATAAGGTTCGAGCGGGTCAATGACGATCGGGTCAATGACTGCAACTGCGTCGATGGCAATGACGAGCCTGACACGCCCGCCTGTCCCAACGGGGTCTTCTTCTATCAGGACAATGGTAACGTGTCGCTCTACCTGCCCTCGAGCCGTGTCAACGACAGCGTTTGCAACTGCTGCGACGCGAGCGACGAATATGCCCCAGAAGGTGAGTGCCGCGGCAAGTGCCACAAGTTGAGCAAAGAGGCGGAGAAGGCGGCCGAGCTGATTAGAGGGCCACAAGATCAGGCTAAAGATGACTGTGGCCGACAAGTGCCTCAAGACCGAGAATCAAGCCGGTCTGGTTAATCTGAGAGCCAACTTCGAGTAGGCCACCTGCACAGAGAAGGAGAAACAAGCCTTCATGAAGGTCGCCGAGGAGAGGACGAACGTAGCAATAAAAAAATACAAACCGACCGAACCGGAGAAAGCCGCTCGACCCGCCACCACTCAGCCGGAGGATTTGCCCAAGCTCTTGGATTCAGACGCCAACGGCGTTTTCACCGACGACGAGCTCAAGACCAGAGGGACTTCTGACACAGATCGCAACGGCGAAGTCACCGTGGAGGAAGCGCTGTTCTTCTTGAACAATAAGAGGGAAGTCTCCGAGCCGGAATTCGCCGAGACGTCTTGGTACTTTGTCAAACCGTTCCTTGTGAAGGAACAAGGTTGGTAGGAATTTTGGATTTTTGTGTGGATGGAGATAGAAAAATATAAAATCTGTTGTATCCCTATAGGGTTGAAGTTTGCATCGTTGGGATGTAACGGAAAGATTTTATTTCATACTGCTTAATTTTTTTCACGACATTAAAGCTACAGAAATCATTGAAACATTTTTGGACGTCCTTTTCAGGGATCCACAACGTACATCAGGAAGAAAAGAGTTTAGATGGTATCAAATATGACGAAATAAAAAATATAGAATTTCCGTTTTATTCCTACGTTGCAAACTTCAGCACTATTGTATCTCTAGCTCCCGATATCAATCGAGCCTCCCTCTTCCCGATATTACTGAAAAGCGTGACTAACGCTGACGTTCCTCTGTCTACAACGTTCCTTCAAGCTATCGAATTGCAGACGGAGATTCAAAGGTTCAAAGAGAAAATCGAGTGAGATTACGGCCCCGGCGAGGAATTATCGTCCTGAGACAGCGAATGTTTCGAGTATCACGACCGCGAATACATTTATTCGCTGTGATCGTTCGGCAGGGCGACTCAGCCTGCCGATTTAGACTGAGCCACTCAGACTCGAGTCCGTTTGATTTTTGAAATATTTGAATATGAGTTTCCTATACTCGTATGAAGTTAAGGTGGATTCGGAGCCTTCGGTACAACCCAAATGTAGGAAAGATTCCGGATTGCAGGAATCACGAGAGACGGAAGGTAAAAATAAATTTCTTTGCACCGCAACGATGCCGACGTCAACGCTGTGAACAATTGTTTATTTATGGACGAGTTCGACGTATTTAGCATACAAAAATCACGGATTGATTGTAGCGCATAATAATAATAATAATATAATAGTATTACGATAATGATGAAGATAAATGATTGCGTCGATACGGCCGATAATGCACACTGTATACATACGTGAAACATTAACGAAAAGTGCCTATTGTGACAGGATGGTACCACGAGCAATCAATATCGGTGTCGATAAATGTTTTTTTTCGGATATACAAGGTGTATCTTAACTACTAGTTTTCCGTTCGCAAGCATATAGGGTGTACCTTTGCAAGTAAAACACTTTTTTTTAAAGCTTGTGCGGCAAAAATAGGCCGCCATATTCACGAGTAAAGGCAAACGGTGAGTAAACCATGGCACAGTAGTTTCCGTGTCCAAGCGAGCGTGGGCGTGGGTTGGAATCCACGTTCGGGCAAGTGGATTTAAACTTTCAATTTGGAATTTTGAAATTTGAGTTTTGAACGTTATCCGGTCGCCCAAATAAGGTATTCAATAATAAATGAAAAATGTTAAACGATGTTATCCATTGTTTACTCGAAAGATTTTTAGTCGCGCGACATTTACAAAAAGCGTTTTGTTTGGAAAGAGACACCCTACATGCTCACCAACGGAAAACTAGTAGTTAAGATGCACCCTGTATGCAGGGCTACTGGTTACTGGTCACGCCGTAAAAGTGTTGTAGGACATTTTTTCCACTATCTAACCCGGTGATGTTTAATGCAAAAGTGAACCATTTTCGAGATATTTTTTTAAAGTGAGGAGTAGATTACTGTAAAAATCAATTGAAAAAACTGTTGTATGGAATCAAACTTTTTATTATTTGTAGTTTGAGGACTCAGTAACAAACAATTATCAACAATCAAGTAAGAATAATTATTAGACTTGCAGAGTTTTGAACCCCTGATACAAAAATGTTAGCAGATTATTCTCATTTTATCCTTGATAATTCTTTGTTACTGTGTCCTCAATCTACAAATAATAAAAACGTTTGATTCCATACAACAGTTCTTTTTTTAATTCATTTTTAAAGTTGCCTACCCCTCACAAAAAAAATAAGAGAATAATATCTCGAAAAATGGTTCACTTTTGCATAAAACGTTACTGGGTTATTTGATAGCGGAAAACGTGTCCTACAATCCTTTCAAGGGATCGTGACCAATAACCAGTAGCCTTGTATATATATTTATTCCGTTCCAAGAAGCTATGAAATCTCCCTAAAAAACTTTAACAAGTAAAAAAAAACGCCAAGTTATACAAAGTTCCCTTGAAAACATTATCGGTTGTTTCATTACCTACAAAATTCAAATGAAACTCGAAATGTTTTTTATTCTATTTCAAACGATGGTTTTATTTGGATTATTTCGTTTTCAATAAAAAACGCACAAAAGAAGTGCAAGAACTTAGGAAGTTTTTTCAAATGTACACAACATTGTTAAATCCTAGAAATACAATTTTTTTCCAACATTTTATCTAAAAAAACCATATTACTATTATAATAAAAAATTGAATCACGATTATATTAATATACAACGTATGTATCACAACAAGTGCACTAGAAATGGTGTGCAATGACTTCGCATGCATGGTTAAGAATAAAGTTCGGGAAGATACACAATTTTCTTACAGACCCGTCCCCACTGCTTGCATAAGCAACCTTTGTAACAATACTTAAATTAGTATGTATGTACGTAGCAACTATATAATTGGTATATATACTTGGTAACAATACTTAATACTTAGTACTTAGATTATTTCAAATTGTATCATCGCATCAGTTATCGTATCAGGTATATCAGGATTATTAGAAATGCGATGGTTGACTGTACTTGGACAGACTATCGAAAAATGGAGCGGTAGGTATCCAGAGTAATATCGATATTCCTTTTCCACGAGAAAGCGGAGCGCACCGCAAATTCAATCTTCGGCCTGCAAAAACTATGTTACACCGAAATTGATACAACGCAATACATTTCATGATATGTATGGTGGTTTTGCAATAGAGTCGAAAGTGAATTCTTCGACATCATTTTCAAATAATGCAATCAAAATGAGATTTCAAAAGCCGTGTGGTCTAGGAGTACATCACTGATTTGATTTACACTTTACGGAATCAGAAACTTGGTTTGCACTTACATAATAAATTGCGTCAATTTATGTCTTTCTCAGCCGGATAGTTAAGTTTTTGAGAAAACGACAACCAGCTTTTTTTTAACCATGCACGTCAAGTGACGTTACACAGCATTTGTAATGTACTCGTTGTGATACATAGGTTGTACTTCTATATAATCGTGATTCGATTTTTTAAAAATTATAATAGGAATATGGTTTTTAGATAAGATGTTTGAAGAAAAATATTATTTCTAGGATTTGACAATTTTGTGTATATTTCTAAAAATTTGCTCGGCTTTTTCATAAAAAGTTATTTCACTCCTTTTCTATGTTTAAGTTGAAAGAGTAGTCATGTAAATAAAACCATTGTTTGAAATAGGATGAAAAGTATTTCGAGTTTAAATTGAATTTTGTAGATATTGAAACAACCGATAATGTTTTCAAGGGAACTTTTTATCACTTGGCGTTATTTTACTTGTTAAAGTTTCTTAGGGAGATAATGTATACACCAAATGACTCTAGATGTCTCATATAAACGACTCTGCGCGTGTAAAAAATTCTAAAAATCCCGTAACGCAAATTAAAACAGAGAGTCACCGAATGGTAAAAGAAAATATTAATGACAAAACTTAGAAAAGAAAATGTCAAAATCGACCAAATTTGTGCGAAATTTTTTATTCCAGTTTATCGTTGGGTATATTAATTAATTGTAACTTGTGTTTATCAAGCGCCACTATAATTTACCGATGATTCGGGAGGGCCTTCCTTTTGCCTCCACTATATACGGCCCTCCGCGAAAGAAATACCTTAAGTGCACTATTAAGCAATAAATAAATGACCGATTGAACACTAGCGCAAATGCCTTAGATTTTGATCAAAAGTTGAAAAAAAAGTTTCAGAGGATCAGTCACTAAAATTCAGGTGATAAAAAAAACTCACAGTACTTAGTCTAAATGGCTCCCAATGGTTTTTAAAAAGTTTTCAGAGGAAGATAGATACACAAAAGAAAAAATAGAATGAAAACCTATGCTACAGGAAAAACCCCAAAAAATTGAAACGTTTTTTTTTCTCGGAATCGCGATTGCGAAAGGTATTGATACGGGGCATCTGGATTTGCCTTTTATACGTCACGTTTCGGGCCACCCTGTATATATATATATATATATATATATATATATATATATATATATATATATATATATATATATATATATATATATATATATATATATATATATATATGTCTGTTTTTTTTCATCTTTTTAGTATATGAAGAAATGAATTTGATTTATACTGGTTACAGAAATAAAGGTTTCCTCAAATTGTTGTGGCTGTGTTTTTTTTCCTATTGGAGAAAAAACATGATTTCCGGAAAGTTTTGAAGCAAATTTTTCATGCCCAAAATCTCAATTGAGGACGGATTTATGAGTCCATATGGCGGATTTGAACGTGTTATTTGTAAAACTACACTTTAGTTGCGAGCTAACTCGAACAGTTTTAAATATTTAAAAATACTACATGTTGCGTGAAGTTTCTTCTTCAAATCTTCGGAAATAGATCATCAATAGGCGGTCGGCCATACTTCTTATTTTCGATTTGGCCTGGTCATACTTGGAAAAATATTTAAAGCTCCACATTTGACAAGAAAAAACATATTGTATTTAACATTAGAGTAGAATTTTTTTTTTTTCGAAATTCAAAAACCTCGCTCGACCGATAATTTATTATCGAATAAATAAGAATACAAAATTGAGGTAGCCAATGTACCAATAAATAACAAATAATTAATATTCATCCATATGTTTTATGACTTGTCCTTTAAGACAAAGCCCTAAAAAACGACAGAATCATTCACAAAAAAAACTTTATTCATATCTGCAATCACGTGCATCCTAATCAATATTTAATTTCGCTCTCGACATCCAGCACCCATCTTATCCTTCCAGCTATTTCCATCTTTTAAGCTGCGAGTAAAAAAAGATAGAACTTTTTTGATTGACTGTTCAACCGCGCCGGACAAAGAAAAGAAAAGTTCTTTTGAACGGTGGCGGCTCATGTTGCGGTGTCTCGCCTTGGTGGGTAACACTGCGTTTCTGCACACGCGCTACGTGTGGTACGTTACGCGTGGTATTACGGGGTTTTCGGGACTTCAAGGAAATAACGCGGGCCACTCTCGTGCTCTCAGGGTGCAGCGGGGCTCACTAAATAACCCACTGTGACATCCGCAAAGACAGACACACAAGTACACACTGACGGTTTGTCGCAGTTCTCAAACATCTTCATGCATTCACAAGGAAAGCAGGCACGTAAGATACGTATCCGGATGCAATTCTGGGAAAAGTTGCCTCGATGTTTTAACGATAATTTCTCAGTTTTGCTCAGCTCATTTTCGAAAATGAAAGTTCATGTGTGACGCGATTGATTGGCGGGTCTCCATAAGCTTAGGGCCCAAAAATAGGTCGATTTTCAATATTTTATTTTGATAAGAGTATTGGGATGACAAGGTTGGGATTTGACCCACAGTCGATGCATAATGTTGCCGAGTTTCAGTTTTCTTTTATCGAAAAATATTTAAAAACAATATAGGTAATAGTTGTTCAACAAAGTGCCGCCGTTGCTACATCGTCAATCGGAGTAGGTGGTTCTGGCAACTCAGCTGATCTGAAATTTAAAAAAATGCGTTTTCAGTATAATCATCGAAGTTTCGTATAACTGGACACTTTTTTGAAATTGTGAAAATTCCGAACACTCGAAAATTAAAGTAATAATCATAATTGAAGCATAGACACACACACACACACACACACACACACACACACACACACACACATGTGCACGCACGCCCATAAATATATATATATATATATATATATACACAGGGTGACAATTTGGGGATGGCCACCTATTTTTAAATCCATTTGGGCGGCCATTTCGAATCAGTTAAGGTGCGCTTTTGGAATAGTGTTTGGGGAACTTTTCGAAAAAAAATATAGGGCGTATGTGAAAAAATAAAATTTCATGGAAAAGAAGAAAAAAAAGATGGCCTTCCGCGCTGACCGAAGCGAAGCAGATTCGATTTTGAACACGGAAGATCCGAATAGAGGTCGCTCGAAACATGTTATCACTGAGAAAAACAATATCAAAATTTCGAAATCGAACGATAGTTCAAACGTTAAGTTTGACTTCCGCAGTATCTCGGGAACATCGGAACCTGCGAACGGATTCAGCGGAGAGAGGGCTAAAAAAAATGCTCTGCCTCAATAAATGCTTGGGTGCTAATTATTTGGCTTTAATTCGGTATTTTTTGCTCTTTGTACGATCACTTGTCGCTAAGATTCCGCCAATCGAACGAAAATTCAGCTCTTGTGTTGATCATCGATATCTCTTGAAGTAATGATTGTACAGCGAACGGAAGGTGGGTTTCAGAAACTCGAATAACTCCTCTATAACTTCCTTTTGGTATTTGAATGAAAACATTTTTTAAAGCTAAATATTGATTTGAAAAAATTTTAAAAAAATACTTTTTCCGCCGTTTTGGCAAATTCACGACCAGCTTGCAAATATTGCGAAAGCGATCGATATTGCCAGGTTTTTTTTCAGCCGAATACATGGTTAAGATGAAAAAAAATTCGTTATTTTTCTCACTACTTTTGTTTGCATGTAATTTTGCATTAAATACTCATCAAATCTCACAAACAAAAATAAAGTGTAAAGTTTTGATATTTTTTTAAAATCGTTATCCATTGAAGAATCGTATGGCGATGCGTGTAAAAAGGTGTATGAAGATTCGCTTGGGGGTATCAATGCAATTTAATGCAATCAATTTTAACTCCATAAATTAGAGCATTCAAACAAAAAAAAATGAATCAACACTGAAGAGATGATGATTTTATAAAATGATCTACACAAAATTTGGAAATGAAAAAAATTCACAATATTGTGGAAAAGATCTGTTTTTATTCTTACAATTTCCCATTGATTATTCAATAAATATTTTTAAAAAACCAATTTTTTATTTCTTTTCATTTCAAACTGTTTACGAAATTGTATGAAATGATCATCTGCGATTTCTTTGTTTGCATGCTATAATTTAGCGAGTTAAAATGAGGTGCATTGAATTAAGTTGATACCCTCAAGCAAATCTTCATACGCCTTTTATACACGAATAGCTATACGATTTTCCAATCGATAACGATTGAAGAAAAAAAACATTCAACACAGACATTTATTTTCGTTTGTGAGATTTGATGAGTAGTTAATGCAGAATTACATGCAAACCAAAGTAGTGAGAAAGATAACGAATTTTCGTTTTCATGTTAACCATCGTCATTTGACGTCTAAGAAGCAAAAAATGTGCCCCTTTAATTTTTCATGAAAGTTTGTGGATTCGGGTAAAAAAAACGGTTAAACCGATCCGTTTACAAATTTACAGGGTCTTTAGGCATGTAATAAGCTCAAAAAACTCCTGGAAACATTCATCATTTTCCTAATATTTGCAAAGTTGTGGTGGATTCTCCAAAACGGTGGAAATTCATTTTTTAAATACTTTTTCGAATCAATATTTGGGTCTCGGTCCGTCATCCTCGACGCGACGGCTCCGAGTTTGTCCTTGCTTTTACCTTACTTCCGGTCATTTTTCATCGAGAAATCTGATGATGATGCGAAAACGATGACCGGAGCATTTTTTCATAAACAAAGATAAAAGCTATGCTCGCAATGGTTCTTGTGGTCTCGGTCGGCCATCCTCGACGCGACGGCTCTGAGTTTATCTTTGATTTCATCTTACTTCCGGTCATTTTTTGTCAAGAATGCTGACGACGCCGCGAGAACGATGACCGGAGCATTTGTTAGTAAACAACGATGAAAGCAGTGCTCGCCGTGGATTTGGGGGCCTCGATCGGTCATACCCGATACGACGGCCCCGAGTTTGTCTTTGCTTTCATTTTACGTCTCGTCATTTTTCGTCAACGAGGCTGAAGATGCTGCGAGAGTGATGCACGGAGCATTTGTTAATAAACAAAGATGAAAGCAGTGCTCGCGATGGTTAGGGGTGCCTCGATCGGTCATTCCCGATACGACAACCCCAAGTTTGTCTCTGCTTTCATCATACTTCCGGTTTTTTTCGTCAGGAAGTCTGACAATGACGCGAAAACGATGACCGGAGCATTTGTTAGTAAACAAAGATAAAAGCAGTGGTCGCGATGGTTTTGGGGGGCCTAGAGCGGTCATTCCCGATACGATGGCTCCGAGTTTGTCTCTGCTTTCATCTTACTTGCGGTCATTTTTCGTCAAGAAGTCTCACGATACCGCGAGAATGATGACCAGAGCATTTGTTAGTAAACAAAGATGAAAGCAGTGCTCGTGATGGTTCAGGGGGCCTCGATCGGTCATTCCGGATACGACGGCTCCGAGTTTGTCCTTGCTTTCACCTTACTTCCGGTCATTTTCTATCGAGAAATCTGACGATGCCGCCAGAACGGTGACCGGACCACATGTTTATAAACAAAGATAAAAGCAGTGCTCGCGATGATTTTGGGGGCCTCTATCGGTCATTCCCGATACGACGGCCCCGAGTTTGTCTCTGCTTTCATCTCACTTCCGGTTATTTCCCGTCAAGAAGGCTGACGATGTCGCGAGAACGGCGGCCGGAGCATTTCTTACTAAACAAAGATGAAAGCAGTGCTCGCGATGGTTCTGGGGGCCTCGTTCAGTTGATCCCGATACGACGGACCCGTGTTTGTCTCTGCTTTCATCTTACTTCCGGTCATTTTTCGTTAGAAAGGCTGACGATGCTGCGAGAACGATGACCGGAGCATTTGTTAGTAAACAACGATAAAAGCAGTTCTCGCTATGGTTCTTGGGGTCTCGGCATCGTCAGCTTGCTTGATGAAAAATGACCAGAAGTAAGATGAAAGCAGAGACGAACTTCGGGCCGTCGAGTCGGGGATGTCCGACCGAGACCCCGAGAACCCTTGCGAGCGCTGCTTTTACCTTTGTTTAAGAACAAACGCTCCGGGCATAGTTCTTGCGGCATCGTCAGATTTCCGGACGAAAAATTCCCGGAAGTGAGATGAAAGCAGAGAGAAACTCGGTGCCGTCGCGCCGAGGATGACCGACCGAGGCCACAAGAATCATCACGTGCACTGCTTTTATCTTTGTCTAGTAACAAATGCTCCGGTCATCGTTCTCGCGGCATCGTCAGCCTTCTAAACGAAAAATGACCGGAAGTAAGATGAAAGCACAGAAAAACACGGGTCCGTCGTATCGGGATCGACCGAACGAGGCCCCCAAAATCATTGCGAGCACTGCTTTCATCTTTGTTTTCTAACAAATGCTCCGGTCATCGGACTCGCAGCATAGTCTGCCTTCTTGACGAAGAATGACCGGAAGAGAGATGAAAGCACAGACGAACTCGGGACCGTCGTATCGGGAACGACCGATCGAGGTTCCCAGAACCACGGCGCGCATTTTTATATTTGTTTATGAACATATGGTCCTGTCACCATTCTGGCGGCATCGTCAGATTTCTCGACGAAAAATGATTGGAAGTAAGGTGAAAGCAAGGACAAACTCGGAGCCGTCGTGTCGAGGATGACCGACCGAGACCCCAAGAACCATCGCGAGAACTGCTTTCATCTTCTTTTATTAACAAATGCTCCGGTCATAGTCCTCGTGGCACCGTTGTACTTCTTGACGAAAAATGACCGGAAGGAAGATGAAAGCAGAGACAAACTCGGGACCGTCGTCTCGGGAGTAACAAATCAAGGTGCCCCTAACCATCGCTAGCACTGCTTTCATCTTTGTTTATTAACAAATGGTTAGTTCATCACTTTCGCAGCATCGTCAACCTTCTCGACGAAAAATGACCGGACGTAAGATGAAAGGAGAGGCAAATTCGGGGCCATCGTATCGGGAATGACCAATCGAGACCCCCAAAACCATCGCGAGCACTGCTTCCATATTTGTTTATTAACAAACGCTTCGCTCATCGTTATCGCGGCATCGTCAGCTTGCTTGACGAAAAATGACTAGAAGTAAGAGGAAAGCAGAGACGAACTCGGGCCCGTCGAGTCGGGGATGACCGACCGAGACCACAAGAATCATCGCGCGCACTGCTTTCATCTTTGTTTATTAACAAATGCTCCGTTCATGACTTTCGCAGCATCGTCAACCTTCTCGACGAAAAATGACCGAACGTAAGATGAAAGGTGAGGCAAATTCGGGGCCATCGTATCTGTCCCCATGGAAATTTATATACGCAAAAATATACTGCAAATTTATTTTATTAATAATTGTAATATATGTGAAATGTATGCCATATATTGAAAATGTATGTTGCATATATGTGCCAAATTCTAATTTTCGTATCGTTATTATATATGAGATGTATATGCGTGGTATTACTGTATATCAATGTGTCATATATCAATGATATATGTAGCATTCACCCTGTATATATACCACATATATTTAGCACATATGTTTCATACACACTGCGTACAAACCACATATATACTTGCATAAATGGTACATATATGCCACATATATACAGATATGCGTAGCATATGTGTATATAGTGTTTATATGTAATAGCGTACTTTAACTATAAGTTAAGTTTTTTTAAGTTTAAGTTTTAAGTGTTATTAAGTTTAACTGTAATAGTGTTTAAACACAGCATATATTTCTTGTCAGGAATATGTATAAAAAATGTATGAGTCATATATGACGCATAAATGACACATATATGAGTCATATATGAGGCATACATTTTTGATATATTTTTCTGACAAAAAAATAGATTGAAAATATATCGTAAATATATGCGTCGTATATGCCTCATATGCGCATCAGCTATAGTGTTTATACGTAGCATATATTTTTTTGGTCAGACAAATATATCGAATATATGCGTCATACATTTGGTGCATATATACTGAATATATACGTATTATTCTATTTTTCGTCACTATATATGCGACCGATATATATATATGTAGCATATATTTTCTGCATATATTTTACATACATAAATTTCCATGGGGGGAATGACCAATCGAGGCCCCCAGAATCATCGCGAGCACTGCTTTTATCTTTGTTTAGTGAGAAATGCTCCCGTCATCGTTCACGCGGCGTCGTCAGCATTCTTGACGAAAAAAGATCAGAAGTAAGATGAAATCAGAGATAAACTCGGAGCCGTCGCGTCGAGGATAGCCGACCGAGACCACAAGAGCCATCGCGAGCATAACTTTCATCTTTGTTTATGAACAAATGCTCCGGTCATTGTTTTCGCGTCATCGTCAGACCTCTTGACGAAAAAAAAACCGGAAGTATGATGAAAGCAGAGACAAACTCGGGGCCGTCGTATCGGGAATGACCAATTGAGGCCCCCAAAATCATCGCGAGCACTGCTTTTATCTTTGTTTATAAACGTGTGGTCCGGTCACCGTTCTGGCGGCATCGTCAGATTTCTCGATGAAAAATGACCGGAAGTAAGGTGAAAGCAAGGACAAACTCGGAGCCGTCGCGTCGAGGATGACCGACCGAGACCCAAATATTGATTCGAAAAAGTATTAAAAAAATGACTTTCTACCGTTTTGGAGAATCCACCACAACTTTGCGAATATTGGGAAAATGATGAATGTTTCCAGGAGTTTTTTGAGCTTATTACATGCCTAAAGACCCTGTAAATTTGCAAACGGATCGGTTTAACCGTTTTTTTACGCGATTCCACAAACATTCATGAAACATTGAAGGGGCACATTTCTTGCTCCTTAGACGTCAAATGACGATGGTTAAGATGGAAACAAAAATTCGTTATCTTTCTCACTACTTTGGTTTGCATGTAAATCTGCATTAACTACTCATCAAATCTCACAAACGAAAATAAATGTCTACGTTGAATGTTTTTTTCTTCAATCGTTATTGATTGGAAAATCGTATAGCTATTCATGTACAAAAGGCGTATGGAGATTCGCTTGAGGGTATCAACTTAATTCAATGCACCTCATTTTAACTCGTTAAATTATAACATGCAAACAAAGAAATCGCAGATGATCATTCCATACAATTTCGTAAACAGTTTGAAATGAAAGAAATAAAAAATTGGCTTTTAAAAAAAATATTTATTGAATAGTCAATGGGAAATTGTAAGAAAAATAACATCTTTCCCACAATATTGTAAATTTTTTTTCATTTCTAAATGCGTAGAACATTTCATAAAATCATCATCTGTTCAGTGTTGATTCGATTTTTTTGTTTGCATGCTATAATTTAGCGAGTTAAAGTTGGTTGCATTAAATTGAATTGATACCCCCAAGCGAATCTTCATACACCTTTTTACACGCATCGCCATACGATTCTTCAATGGATAACGATTTTAAAAAATATCAAAACTTTGCAATTTGTTTTTGTTTGTGAGATTTGATGAGTATTTAATGCAAAATTACATGCGAAAAAAGTAGTGAGAAAAATAACGAATTGTTTTTTCATCTTAAACATGTATTCGGCTCAAAAAATACCTGGCAATATCGATCGTTTTCGCAATATTTTCAAGCTGGTCGTGGATTTGCCAAAACGGCGGAAAAAAGTATTTAAAAAGAAAAATCAGATTAATAATTAGCTTAAAAAAATGTTTTCGTTCAAATACCAAAACGAAGTTATAGAGGAGTTATTCGAGTTTCTGAAACCCACCTTCCGTTCGCTGTATAATCATTACTTCTGGAGATATCGATGATCAACGCAAGAGCTGAATTTTCGTTCGATTGGCGGGATCTCAGCGACAAGTGATCGTACAAAGAGCACAAAATACCAAATTAAAGCCAAATAATTAGCACCCGAGCATTTATTGAGGCAGAGCATTTTTTTAGCCCGTGGACGATGTTGAAAGACGAACAAAATGAAGCTTTTTTAATCGCTCAATTATTTATCTTAGCACCGGTGACACATTTTGGCTTCTCGAAACGTCACCTGCGGCTTGACGTTTCTCGGTAACGTTTGTGGCCCCATGACAGCCGCGATGCGAACACAGCAGCGGAAACTCCAGCGCCTACTCTCTCCGCTGAATCCGTTCGCAGGTTCTGCCGTTCCCGAGATACTGCGGAAGTGAAACTCAACGTTTGAACTATCGTTCGATTTCGAAATTTTGATATTGTTTTTCTCAGGAATAACATTTTTGACCGACTTCCATTCGGATCTTCCGTTTTCAAAATCGAATCGACTTCGCTTCGGTCGGCGCGAAATGCCATTTTTATTTTTTTTTCAAAATTTTTCCTATTTTTCCATGAAATTTTATTTTGTCACATGAGCCCTATATTTTTTTTCGAAAAGTTCCCGAACATCTGTTCCAAAAGCGCTCCTCAACTGATTGGAAATGGCCGCCCAAATGGATTTATAAATAGGTGGCCATCCCCAAATTGTTACCCTATATATATTTATACCATTCATTTACATATGCAATTAGTCGAAAATTCGAGAAAAAATGTGGCAACTCGTCGTCGCAGGGTGCTCGCAAGGGGGTATAATAAATTATCGAGCTGCGCAAGGGACACGATGCGGCAAATTGAAAGTGGCCTGTGCAACCATGAGAAATACGAGGATCCAAGGGAAACCTCGTGCTAGTAATAGAAGGGGGTAGGCAAGAAATAAATAAGGAAGTAAATATATATATATATACATAAAGGATGACAATGATAAGCTGGCCATGTGTTTTTAAAGGGTTCGGCACGGAGATTTTGCGACCCACAAAAATACGATATTCAGTGGTTTCCCAGGGCCCCTAAAAAAATATAATGTATCTTTGTTATGAGTAGTTTTCACCAGAAAAAATTAAATTCCCATTTTGAGTTCAGCAGAATTAGAACGATTAAAGTCTGAATATGAAACACTCCTGAATTTTTTTCTTGGAACTATATTCCATTTACCCACTTTAAGATGGATCTTTGATATTTTTTGCTCTCGCTGATGGGATGCACAAAACAGTTTTTTATGTCTGTTTGTTATTCGGAATTCAATTATCTTTATTCTGCTGTATTTAAGGCAGTATTGTCGTCTATACATGTGAAACAATCTTTTTTCCCTATTTATTTTGTTATTCTACAGACCTTCCTGGATGCGCCTGTGAAAACAGTTTAATGATACTCATAAAATTAGACGAGTTATAGAAATTATAAGGAGTACGTTTGGGAAGCGCGGTTGAGACGCAGCAATCTTAAACACGTTTTCCTTGAAATTATGCTTTTCAATTCGGCAACCCCGATATCTCGATAACTAATTGGCCGAATGAGCTCAGATTTGGCATTGACCTGAAGTAGACTGTTTTCCAACGTTGGTTCCAGAACTAGGCCGTGAACATTATTTTTTCTCTACATCATTCGTAGAATGGTCGAAAAAATTGGGAAAATTAATAATAGAATTTTAGCATGCCGCCATTTTGTGTTTTTTTTTGCTGAGTCTGGTACCAAACATTACGATACTCATACAGATTAAGAATATGTTTGGTTTTTTTCAGACTCTTACAACGACTATAACACTGGCCATTAATTGGGGGCGTTTTCCGCGCACCGTTGTTAACAAACCTACAAAAATACACGACAAAAAACTTTTTTTTAATTTGTCCATATTTTTGAAGGATCAATAAACATGTGTAAAAATGTTCAGAGATAAAACTGTAACTAATTGTCACCCCGAATATGTATATATACATATATATATATATATATAATCCGATAAATCTCCATAATTTTCGAAACTGCAAGCTTGCAGCACTCGTGTTTTGTTAGCTCACGACACTTCGCGCGTTTCTTCGCGGGTGATTTTTTGGCCGTGTCAGTGGAGAAGGGGGAGCTGAGGATCAAAGGCCGACAAATGAATCGCAAGAATGAAAAGGCGTCTCTGCGTGGCGCGATGCGCGTTGCCCTCGTACTTTGCACAACCGCTTTTCGCTTCTCTTGTGCATCCAAAGATTGTTTGTCGTTCAGTTGTGCGTGCTCATTTGGAATATAGGATTTTCGCGAAGCGAAGAAGCAGCGGGAGAGCAGCCCTAGTTTCGTCGTCGGTAGTTCTTCCTGGTGAACGCGCGCACTCCCGCCGGTCTTCGCTCCTACAGGCCGTTAATCCGTCATCGAGCTCACCGCTCCATGAGGGAATAATATCTATCCCAGCAGCAGCATCGCACTCGTGCGGAACCACACTAAACTCAGCCTCTGGTCCCACATTTCTCTCGCTCTTCTCACGCATATGTATAGGGTGGCCTGAAAAGTAACGTTCAAGAGGAAAATCGAGATGCATCGCATCGATACCTATCCGAATCTACCCCATGTACCTTCGACGATCTTTTTTAGTTTTCGAGAAAAAAAGCATTTGTGATTTTCTTTGCGTTTTCCTGTAGCATAGGTTTTTTCTTTATTTTTTTCTCTTTGGCGTAAGTACTTTCCTCTCAGAAGTTTTTATAAGCCGTTGGCATTCACTCAGCCTAGTAAGAGTATTTTTTTCCATCTGAACTTTAATGACATATCTTATTAAGCCTATTTTTTTAATTTTCGACCAAAGTCTGATGCATTTACATTAGCGTGTTCAGTTGGTCATTCATTTATTGCTTAATGCACCCCATGACGATAACACACGTCAATAAATCGGGAGGAAAGTACACACAGAATAGAGAAAAATAGGAAAATGCTTTCGAAAACTCAAAAAGATCGCAGAACATAGATGGGGTGCTCCGGATAGGTAATGATACGAGGCATCGAGGTATTTTATATTTACGTAGTTTATATATGCGCGCTGCTCGATCTGTAAATATATGTATAGAAGAAAAAACAGACTATATAACGGTGCAAGAGCTATCCTCGAAATCCAGGATGTAGAAAAGATTCAAATTAACACGCCTATACGATTAAATCGGAATTATACATCAAGCTTACGCCCGTCATGAAATTCTATCAATAGCAAATCCCCTTATTTTGAGTTTTTTTTCAAATTTTCAGCGGAATTTTGAAAAATCTTGCATAGCATACTGAGAAGGGTCCCTAATGTTTCACTGGGTGGAATTCTTACCCACAAAAAAGCCTCTCTGCTCCCCCCAGCCTTTCTCCTCTCTAGAGAAAGGGGAAAGGCCAGGGGAAGGGGGAGGGCTTAATAACGGGAGAGGGCTTAGATACCCTCTTCTGTTATTAATCACGACGCATGATCTGTACATTTTTGTATATTTGTTCTTTCACTTTTTACGTTTGTCGTTTCGTGTTCTATTTTTCTTTGATATTTCGTTCGTTGCAAATGATTATCCGTGAAAAAAATTAATGAAGATGCAAAAATTACACACACGCATCGATCATTCATTATTTTTTGCTTATTTATTCGTTTGGTTCTTTATTCGTTTATTTGTTTTTGTTGTTTGTATGTAGCCTGCTTATTGTTATTGCAATGAAGTGCACAGCGCAATACCAAATGGCCCGTATACATTTTAAACACTCGAGGCTGTGTTTCTTTGAACGATCAATCGAAATCAAGTTAGTACTTTTTGACTTATGACCAAACGTACAGGCAGATGGACCATTATCTTCCAAAGTATGATTTTTTCTTCTCGTGTTCGCCAATATAAATAATCTTTGAAGAAGTTTTGTGAAAATAGAAACGTTACAGACATTAGATACTAAATTTGTTTTGGAAATTATTTTAGTTAATTTAAACAGTCGTTAAAGAAATGTTGTTAAAATGAAAAAGTGCAGACACGCCATCCCTTACAGTTTTGATATGTATACGTATAGAATACAGTAGAACCTCGATTATCCGAACCAATTGGGACCAAGACTAGTTCGGATAATCGAAACGTGGGTTTTTTGGGACGAGATCATAAACAACACCTTTTTACATAAAAACAGTACATACATATCTACTAAAATTTGACATACATATTAACGTTGAAATATATATATATATATATATTTTTATTGGGTTTGTTCCAGCCGTACAGGGTCTTCCCCTTTTAACGAGCCCCAATCCGCCTCAACTTCTTTCAACCACCCATTCTACCACCTTCTCCTTATATCATCCGTTCCTCATATCCCCCGTTTCACCACCCCTTCTACCGCCCATTCCACCCCCCCCCCCCGCCGGCGGCCGCAGCCGACTTCCCCCTCTGTATCGTATTGACAATGACATATCTGTCATGGGTATAGGGAAACTGCGGAAAACCTATACCAATACAGCCGGTCATCAAGCTCGCCCCCCAGTCGTATAGTCTTATTTCGTTGCGAAATGCCGAGGAAAAACATTTCACGATGAAATGTACGTGACTGGGATTCGAACCCGGGACCTCCATGTCCGCAGGTTTAGTGGCAAGCACGCTAACCACTAGACCATCGCACCGGTCGTGTATATATATATATATATATATATATATATTTCATGTGTGTATTTTAATCAACTGAAAAACGTCGAATGCTTTTTTTTTATAAAATCGTTTATTTTTAATTGTCGAACGGCTGTAACGCGTTTTTGAGCGGCTAAGGCTCGCAGCCGTTTGAGAAGGAGAAGTTACGTTGGGTTGCTGATTGTTGCTCACGGCGGTGGCAGCGAGCAATAATGTATCTTTCGCGCCAACGTTCGGATAATTGAGCGTTCGCATAAACTAAGTCATCGTTCCGATAATTGCGGGTTCGGATGATCGAGGTTCGGATAATCGAGGTTCTACTGTAGATAGCTGAGGAAAGGTAATTTTGAAGATATTCGACTTCGCGGATCGTCCTGTTCCAGAAGCAATTGTTCGGTCAAATAGATTGAGGGTTGTTCTGAAAGCAGCCAAATGTACCGATGTACATTTACCACAAAAGCTACATATACCAAATGTAGCTTTCCCATATAAACAAATCCCATGCTACACTGAGAGAAAATAAACGAATCAAAAAAATATATTGGTTGATCCAAATAAATGTCTGAACGCGGAGTGCCACCGATGTATGAGATTCTTACAATACTATAAAATATTGGAAAATATGATTGATTTTAATAACATATTATTTTATTTGAAAATCTCTTCTGTTCTCTGAATATCTACATTATCCTTCAAATAAAATTATATTCTATGAAATAATTCTATATACAATCCGTAGATGTATGGATGAAATAATTAAGCGGTTGCTACAAACATTTTTTATTTTGTACAAAAATATAATCAATAGAATGAATTATTTCTTTACTACATCGAAACGAATATGCCATGAGGCGTAACATTTTCGTACTTCGTACCATATCAAAAGTAGTTGCACGAGATA